>JXSR01S027878.1:7333-19910 GCA_000969725.1 Ophiothrix spiculata | reverse complement strand
TTCATTCCAATGGGATTTACACAGTTAAGCAAGATATTACATATCACAATTACGGGTTATGGCATTATGATCTGAAAGAGACGTACTCACAAAAATGGTCATATCTTTTTTATTTTTCATCCGATTTCTATCATTTTTTCTGCATTTGAAAGCTTATTAAATCTTCAAAGAAATGTATGAATCAGTGCTTTTATCAAGGTCAAAATCAGTTTTAATCCATGAATTTTTTTTTATACACGTGGTAGACGAACCATCACTATAACCAAAGAAAAGTCAACCAAAGTTCTTCTTGGAAGTTAAAATCAAAGAAAGTGATTTGATATTGACTCTTCTTATAAATGTAAATAGACTCTCCAGACTTTAGAGCTCTAGTAAAATTCTAAATAGATTTATTTTCATTTTATAACATTGACAACATCAAACTGTCATTTTATTTGTTAACACCTTAAAAGTCTTAAGTTTTCAATAAAATATACACTGAATTTAATTCGACAAATTGCCAATATAATGATAACTGAAAAAGGAAGCAACTTTGGATCAAATGATTTGGAGGTATCAATATCTCCCCCCCCCAAAAAAAAAAACCTCAGTCAGTCCAAAAAAAGCAAATGTCATATAGGGGCACCCTCTAGGATCATATTGTATAAGAATAGATTCCTTCATGGGGCATGCATGTCATGTAAGTACAGAGTACATTGATTGATTGATTATTTGAATGTGAAAAATCACATTCTCTTAAAAAGATTAAATCATGATTGCACAAACAATTTCTTTTTAAAGGAATTTTTATTCATATTATCTGTGAATGCATCATCATGCAGATAAATCATATTATATAGGGCATAAATAAATCGCCTCAAAAACGAAAGACCAAAGGAAAGAAGGTGGAGGGTGGAATGGCAAACAAAATCATTTCCTTACTCGGCCTAAGAGAAGTTGATGTAAAGCGACTGAGGTGTAGATAGGCCTCAATTGATTTCCTGTCACCTTCCTCTTCTACACACAGGCCTGCCTTTTAAGGACACAGTGACATTTGACTTATCAGGGTGTTAACAGTAAATGCTAGAACATGTTGAGCAACATGAAGGAACCCTCCCAACAGGTGCACCTGGTGACAGAGCGAGGACGACCCTTTTATAGCATTCTTGCAACTCATCCTCATATTGAGTCCTGTCTCTATAGAGTGCTGTAACCATGGTAACAAAAAATGAGCAAATAAGTAGGCCCTATAAACTCTTCATCTGAATTGTTATTGGCACAAATTACATCCTTTACAAGAACCAGATGCATAGGACCAAAAGTATGGACCATCTGAGGGTCCACTTTCATTGAATTTTGGCTATGAATGTTTGGTTTTTTGTGTGTGTTGAAGGTAGTTGATTGTATGTCTATTAAAATAGAGGTTTTTTTAGCTAGTATGACTTACTGGTATAAGTTACAAACCATTCTTCAAGTGCTTGCATTTTTACTATACAAAAGTATGAAAATGTGTCATTTTCTAATTACTGTTTGGTCCCCAACAGTAATTACAACACAAGTGAAATTTTCAGTATACATAATTTATGTTGTACTCTGCTTTTTATCTATAGCAAGGAAAAAGTGAGGTTTTTCATCACATCAGTATCATGAATTGTATCTTTACGGCAAACCTGAAGATTCAAACATGGGGCATCCGAAAAGGTTGAGAATTATTCAGAATCTCAATAAAGAAACACTGTTCACATCCAATAATACCTGTTGGTCAACACTGTTAAAAAATAACTCAACAAATAAAAACTTTGCATACTGCAATTATTACTTCATACACTCAAAATGATGCAAAAATCTTGAAAAATGAAGATTATCCTGTCAAACTTGTCCAATGTCCCTTGAAATTAATCACATTCCCTAATTGACTATGACCCTGAACTTGACATTCTCAATCTTGACCAGACATTGTAATAGCCACCTCAATCACAGTAGTGTTGTCATATATAATTAAATACTTCTTAGACAAATTCTGAAAAGTCATCTTCCAAAAATCCTCGAGATTTATCCGCCATGGTTGAGAGTGACATGGAGGAAATGTTGAGACTAGACAAGTTGTCACCCTCGATATTCCCTGATCATTTGTCTGTGCTTGTTTACAAAGTTGTATTTCAACAAAACAAAAGGAAATGGTGGAGATGGGACCAGACAGTTTTGGATTGAGCTATATCTAAAAGGCAGAATGCGGAATAAAATAAATAGGGTTATTTTTGAATCAACATCTAACTGCAAATATATGTGATGGCTCATCCCGAAAGGGGAGACTTTGAAGATGATACCAAATTTGATTTTTTTTTTCATTTCATCTATGCAGCATTTTCTAAGCTTTAAACTGACACCTTACTTGTTGAAATTGATCAAGGCGATCAAATTTTACAACAGAAAATCTGCTGGAAATTCTTATTATTTTCTTTATTTTTTGCTGCCTATTTTCACCTGTATCTTGAAAGGTGTTGTGTCGCAAAGTCCCCCTTTTCAGGGTGAGTCATCACATATAACCCCATGAATACATTCATTTTATGTGTATGGCCTATGTAATGAAGCTTAAAAATGCTAATTTAACACATCAAAAAGGTCATGATTGTCTGGTTTTACAAAAAATTCTGCTTGTGAAAATTATCCTTGTTTACATAGTAATTGTGAAGTAAGTACAAACATTTTGCTCCTGGTTCTTACTGACTTGCTCAATAATGGGATATCTCTTTTTACAGCATCATTATTATGTTTTGCCATAATATAATATTAGAAGTTTGATGTATTTCAGTCAAATGAGTACAAATATAGGAAAGAAACGTAATAGAAAGGGCAAATAATCTCAAAATGTGCAGAAAAAATTTGACAATAGAATTTTATGACATAGGTAAACTGCTTACAGGTCTAATCACCAAGGGAGGCAGACATAGTCTTCTGAAATATCAAAGAGTCACTTGCACTGATGAACTCTGATGAAAAGTGTTGATGTGAACTGACCATGAAGAGCCAAAATGGCATGATAGACCTGGAATGGGTTATACGAAAGAGAAATGTTTGATATGACGTACTGATGAGAATTAGCCATGAAAATTAGGGTTAGCTGTAGTTCAGTGGGGAAAATCCAGAAATTATTAATATAAATATTCTCACCTGGTAGTTCAAGAAGGTAGAAAATGACTTTGAAGCCTTCGTATGAGTAATGTGCTGATTGCATACATTGAATGGGTTTAGTTGTCCAAAAATGTGACTTGTGAAAGATTAATACACAGCAAATCATTTGTTGGAATATTTGTCTCACAAACAGCATGTTATGGCAGGGACCAAATTACGAAGCAGCACACCCAGCTTGCAGCTCCCTTTCTTTTGCATAGCTCGTAGAACTAGTACCGTTCCCCTGATCTCCGTTCCCCTGATCTCCCCTCCCACAGACCCAGCAATGAGCCCAGGCAGCGCGCGCTGTACGAAACTTTTGATTGTACTGCAGAGGGTAGCGGGCAGCTCTAAGCAAGAATTAGCATAGCGTCACTTGGGTGCCGAGCTGACAATGCTTTTAGAATGATTTTGCACCTAAAAAGGAATAATATGTTGCTATTATCAATACCCCTTGCTTGAACACCTACATTCCCCAAGGAAATAGAAATCCAAGAAATGTAAAAGTGTCAGGGTTTATATAACCTAGGCCTTGTGATGAACTTGAACATGAGCTGCCATGTCAACTGACCATGAAACATCTTAGCAGTCATGACTCATAGAAAATGTTTCCTTCAATCTCACATGGCTCTGATTTACTCAGCAATTAGGTGTTAACTTCAATGTGCCATGTCAAAATATAAACGCCATTAAACCTCAGCATGTGGCAGCGAAAATTAACATATTAAGCTAACAAAATTAGAAATAAATAAATAGTTAAAATAAATATGTAAATATCACAGAAGGTCATGACTTCTCCTAAGCCAATATAAATTCACAATACAATCAAAAAAACAAAAACATTCTGACATCTAAAGGTATATTAAAGGAACTTGGTCCGATTTTTCAAAATGTAGTTTTCAATGCCATATGAAAGATTACCACTAAAGAAATCTAAGTTTCAAATTTCAGCTGAATCGGTCAAACTGCTTTGATTTTATGTGCATTTTTGTATTTCAGAGCCGCCTATACATTACTGCATAAAATTAGTTATGGTTACCATAATTAGACACATTTTCGTACATATCTCCAAAACGGAACATAACTCAGCTGTGAAATTTCACGCAGGTTATGAAAAAAATTAGAGCAATATTTTGGTACCAAAATCTCAAAAAGTTTGACAAAAAGTTGAAGCAATCGGACTATGCTCCTTTAAAGTAGATGTTTAAATGCATAGACAAAATTTATAAATTGAATTAAATTTCCAATCCAATAAAGGTTTATAATTGCCACTTTTCAACAGAATTTATACGCAAAAGCGTATGATAATTTTTCTCCCATAAACATAACCCAACAGTCACACATTTATGAATGTCTGCAGCAGGTACATTTATAAATGATCCAATATCAAACAAACTCATTTGAAAATCAAATAACAAATAAATTATGATGCCAAAACCTATCACAATCCCAATATTACCTGTCCAATTATCAGAAAACTACAAACAACATTCCCTTGACTATAAATGCAATTCCCTTCTATATCCCCTTAAAGTGTATACCTTATAATATATATATAATAGAATGATATTGCCCCTTATTAAACCCTTTTCCCCACCCCATCAGTGCAAGATATAAGATACAAATGTTATGATGATAAAAAATTGCTGAAGAGAACATGGCTGTATTTGAACTCTCGAAACCTATCAACAAAATACAAAGATGTGGAAGAATTAGGAAAAAAGAACATAGCAGCATAATCGTACCCAAGTGAACCGATCCAATCGCTATAATGAAAGGATGATTGCAAATGTTGATTCACATACTGCCCCTTAACCATACCCCTTTCCCTTCCCCATGACAACATTAACATAAAATGCTTGATAATAAGATTGTATGGAATCCACATGGCTGCATAAATGCATGACTTCTGAAATCCCAACCTTACAGTGCCAAAGACTTTTACAGAAAAGAACATATAGCCGAATAAACATACCCAAGAGAACGAGCCTAACCACTGTTATGATATAAAGTATGATATTCATGATATCGCCCATAACCCCATTTCCCTCCCTCCCTCATGATAACATTAACATAAAATGGTTGATGATAATAATTAGATTGTAGAATGCATGGCTGCCTAAATGCATCAAGTCGACTTTGAACTTCAAAACCCTATTGATCAATAAAATTAAAAAAAGCCAAGATGTGGAGCAATTTGATTGAGGAAAGAGAACATAGGTATAAATGCACCCATGAGTACCAACCAATTACAAAATTCAATAAACGTTTTACTGGGAGGGTGCACAAAATTACACAAATCAAATTTGCACATTTGAAACAATTTTGAAAAAGAACATCAGGCAAATTTCTTGCTGGTATTGAGCTGCAGTGAACTTTGAGGAAATAATAACTGTTTCAAGTGAAATGGAGCTTGTATGACACCTGGTACATACAGGAGGTGCTAAAACAGTGAATTTTGATGGCAAATGCAGATGGCAGTTTAATTTAAATTCAAATACATTTGTGCAAACATTCATATGCAAAATGAACAAGAAACCTTCATTTTTTCCCCTAGACTTTCAACAACCTCTCACCATTTATACAAAGATGCATTCGAGCTATGTGGAAAAAATATTACCACAAAAGATATTCAAAAAACCTGAGAAAAGAATTTTCTGAATGTTTGCAAACTACTTTCAAAATGCAATGACACAGTCGTTGCATATATTCATTCAATCTTTTGCCCTGGTTTGAGTAGCTTTAAACAAACATTCTTAATTTACATGATTCTGACTATCTTACAATATATTTCAGTCAAAACATGCCACTATCAATAAAACTTGAAACTTTCAAAAAAGCAAACAAATTTAAAAAAATGGCTCACAAAATCTTCCTGAAGATTTCTTAAATCTTAGAACTAAACCAGACTGGTCTTATCATGGCCTAATCAGCATTATCATGTCCCATCTATGATAAATGAAGAAGATTTCGAGGATCCAGTGACTAGCCATGTCATGTCATATTGCGTCAAATCCTATCCAATATATTGGTCTTTGTTGAAACAAGCTATCAACTTCATATTTTATCATCAGGCTGATTATCAATTTAATATTTTATCATTACATGTAATTCATCCATTCATTATGGGCATACATATTGCAATAACGTACATGTAGTTTCTAATTAGCTAGACAGTGTCTGAAGCCAATATCAACGCCAATATTAGCCATGTTCACATTGACAGTTGTTTCTTCCAAGTACATGGAAACTCTTGAAGTCCTTGTTCACATGGCCAACTACAACAATATTTAATCAGCGTCATTATCCTCGTCCTCATCATTATCACCATTAGCCGATGTCGACCTGGGTCCATATTCATGTAACACCGCTTTGTCTACCTGTTAAATTTCGACGATAGGTTAGTTGCCAGCTAGAATAAGCAGGGTTTCATGAATTTGGGCCAGTAGTGCAGAGTGACCACCACATTGACCTGTTTCGTGCTTTAGTCATCCATCCATCTTTAGAAGTATTTTGCTATTTCATCCCTCCACATCGGCTTCAACATTCCATGTTCTTAAGAATTTCAACACTGATAGGAAAATTACAAGTATCCGAGACTGGAGGAAATCGTGAACTGATCTCACATGGCAAACATACCATGATTAAGGATTTCAACACCAATAGGGAAGTATTGTATGTATCCGATATTCAACCATGCCCAGATGGCAAACATGACTCAATGATTATCTACTCTGCCAAATCCTCAAGAAATTGGGGGACTCAATTCCCCAGATTTTGCTCGAATCAACTCTAACTTGTCCAACAACTGTTCCAACAAGAAGAATTTTCTAATAACTCCTTGTATTGAGCAGTTGTCATCCTTAGATGTGGGAAATACCTATTCGTATCAGAGCAAAAATATTAATTTAAAGTTCTTTATTCAGTAATATCATAACTGAATAAAAGAGGGATAATTTCTTATTTATAAAATCATTAAAATGAGATAAAATCATTAAAATGAGGTAAAATCAGAGTGACCTTGGTCATATTTCATTAAAAGTAGGTGAAAAATCCTAATCATATCTTTTGTAAAAAATGGAAATTATTATGCAAAATCAACTTTATATTAATACTTTATGAAGTAGAAAACGGTAATATTTCAATTACGATCATTTTAAAACTATGTCCATGCAGACTTTTAGACAAACAAATTTATCTTGAATTCCATGAAATAATATGACCTTACCTTTAATGAAACTGGACCTTTATTTATATGATAGTGTAGTCCTTTTTTAGAGTTTTCCTTTAAAACTACCACACACTGCTTTTATTAACATGGTATGTGCATTTCAATAAAGATTCAAATATACACAACAATATTCATGTAGCCTGCAATTACAGGGACCACTGTAATGATCCAGTTACTGTAGAGTGCCAGTCTTGTAGCAGTACAGTTACTGTGACAGAGTATAACTGTACGAACCATGGTGGTCTAACCTGCAGACCATAGGGATTTTGCTGTGTAAATTTTAACTTAGGCCAAAAAAAAATAATAGTTTGATTGGCGTAACATAGAAATAAAAATAGGGTAGGTAGGTCGGGTTTTTTTATTTTATTTTTTTATTTTCTAAGTCTATGTTTCACAAGAACACAAAATATATGGCACATATACAAAAACATCTTCACCTTTTCTGTAACACATCTTTTATTTGTCATTTTGAATGTCCTGCAAGCCATGTCTTGGGCTCCCATGAATTGATTCCCATCAAATTTGTGATTTGAAGGTTTTTTTACCATGCTCAAAAAAATAAAAATATCTAGGGTCGGTGGTAAAATTAGGGTAGGTCGGGTTACGCCAATCAAACCTTTTTTTTTTTTTTGGCCTTACCATGTTCCCTCTATATCTCCATTTCTTTAAAAATACAATTCTTAATTCATAATTCTACCTTTAAATAGTCTAGTCATTTCTGAAATATCTCAATCTGAGATTTCTTTTTTCCAAAGAAATGTGCAATTGTAATAAATTTTGCTGAGGATTTGATTTCGTTAATTTTGAAATAGTTTTGACTTAAAAATTCTAGTCATTTCTGAAATATCTAAATCTGAGATGTCATTTTTTCCCAAAAATGTACCATTGTCATGAATTTTGCTGAAGATTTGATTTCGTTAATTTTGAAAGGGTTGTGAGTTATCAAAACTGTGTACTCCCAAATTAATAAATAGCTAGCATTGACACCCACAAATAAATTAAAAAATGCCACTTTAAATCCCATTAAACCTAGAAACATTCCGATAACAAACATGAAGTTTTCATAGTAATTTCCTGGCCTCCCTCGTCACCTTCGTATTTATCCAATTCAAGGAACGGGTCTAAATATACAACGGCATCTTAACAAAAAATATAAGAAATTTTATTCAAAACCCATTTCCATCAAGGTAAATATGCCAAGAAGAATTTGTTCCGCTGCCACAAAAATGATATGCAAACCACAATATAATTAGACTTCCTCCATCCTTTGATTTCAAAGCATTTTGGAGGCAACCGTTTTCTAAAAATAAGAATCGTCCCACCTTTATTACCTTCTGAATAGGTATGTATAAGTAAATTAGAAGGTGAAATCATAAAGTAAACTAACTTAAGTATAAGTAGTATTAGTTCTAGGATAGTGTTTTAAATTTAAAATCACTTTAATTCTGTTTTTTTAAAGTGGCTTAGGTTTTAATGATGATTTAAATTCCTAATGGAAATTTACCAGTGGGTGTCATATATAATGTATCATTTAATGTTGCAAGAATTTAAATGTCAAAAATTCACAACCAATTGCAAAATAAAGGAGGAAAATCCATAGCAAAATTTGTTACATTACAGCTTTTGTACAACCAATGAAACAAGTCCTCTGTATTGGTATTCTATATCTTGTTCGTCATTTTGGTGAAATTAAGGTGAGATACAAAAGATGATAGGTTATTCTGAATATTTTGATAATAGTTTAAAATATATAAGAAATAGCTATGAAATTCAAATAAAAACTCATTTTATGTTTTGGGAGCACCACTTTTGGCAAATATTTAACTTTCTTATTGCAATTTCTCAAAATGGTAAAAACTATATTGCACCAATTCTTAATTCAAATCATTCATGTTTTTAACCCAAATTTCTGACAAATTTTCACTTACCTGTGAATGATAACAGGTAACATTTACAGCAGAACATGAAAGAAAAGGAGAAAAATAATAATTAATTTGCAAAATATAAAAAGAAAACAAGATAAATTAATATACTGCAATTCTTAATATCTCATATGCAAAAAAGGAAGAATTTTATATACCACAGCAATCTCACAGCATAAGAAATTAATCAAATCTCAACTCCTTAAATTATTACTAGCTTTTATGACAAAATCCATTTCTTAAAAGGTATTTCTACATAATGCTCACAGATCCAATCCTGATTAATCTGCCTTTCTTAAACCAGATTCTTTGAATCTACATAGGCATACTACCCTACAGTGGCAGTGCAGTGCTAATACATATACAGAGTTTCAGATCTGAATTCTGTTTAGATAGTCCAAAGTTATAAGGCAAAAAAAGGTTTATTTTTTGTAATTTCTGTGACGTTCCCTTTCAGTGGAAGAGCACATGACTCAAGAGTTATATTTGATTCTTAGCAGGCCTAGAAAAAGGGTTGATTTGCCCAAAAAACGATACTGTATTCCCTCTTTACATAACATAAAAGTTCTTGTACGTTTCTTTATCCAGAGCAGCAAGTTTCCATGCAATGATCTTCCCAAAATTGTTGTTGTGTTAGTTGTGTAAGGTCTATTAGCAAGACACTGATTTGATAAACCTATCAACCAAAGTACATTGGGAAGCTGCCTGGTGCAAAATATCACAATCTAAGAGCTGTGAAGCTCGAATAGGCATTTTTGGTTTGCAGTTCAAGACAATCTGGTAAGAAGTGTCATCATCAGTTTTTACAACTGTTTGCTTCAATTACACATTAACCCTTTCCATCCTGGATTGCAATATAGGTGTATATAGCCCATACTGAATTAATTTGTACTCAATACGTATCGGAACGCCTGAGCGTTCTCTCGTAAGCTCCTTTGGAAACGCTCAGGCGTTCTATCGGACCGAAAGGATTAAGATTTTCAGTTGCTGATTTTATTTCTCCAAAACATAACAGTAGTCAAAATGTAAAAAGAAAATAATTCCAGCATAATCATCCATCACATCTGTCACATGAGAACAGTAATGTCCATCATAACCTGACAACCCTGCCTTTGTACCATGACAGCCAGTCCAAACTATAATTGCTGTAATTGACAACACTCACCAGTTCAAAATTGTCCTCACAAGAGGGCAAGGTCATGCATAACAAGATACTGACTTTACCAGTAAACAAACTCGAAATCAGAAATAAATTATTCCAAAATATAAATCCAAACTGCTTATTAGAGAAAATATGATCCAATGGATTAAGCAAATTGCAGGAATTCTATCATATCATCTTTGACATTTATATACATCCTCTAAATATCCACTCTACATCACCAATGACTATATGGCATGAGTATTTCACCATGTTGCCATCCCAATCCAGGTTTGCCAATTTGTGCCATCCATGGCTCACAGCGCACACTGACGCCTGTGAAGCAAGCCCCAGATATCCTCAGTGCTAGCAACCAGTCAACAAGGCATGCTGGGTAATCATATATCACAGAGTTTATGGAGCGTCCCATTTACTCTGCAGGGATTTCTATGTGAGTGTAAAACTAAAGAGCTAAGCATGCTGGGTAATAAATGGACTGTATTTATGGATCGTGCCATTTGCTCAGCGGGGGAGGATGTGTTTGTGACAAGATTACTGATGCTATTTTTAGAAGAAAAAGTGCATGGATTGTTTTGTTTCAAAACATGTTGTATATTACAACCTGTGACGCAATTGCTTGTATTACAAGATATGAACTAGTTTTGATAAAGACAACACATTGGGCTCATCAGACTCCTCCGCATTCCTCACAAATGAAGCAGAAATTTTTTCAAATTATTCTATATTGCAGTTCTCAATGCAGTCTTGTTTACTTGTATTGTAAGAATTTAAATGAGATAGAGATGGGTATCTCCACGTTTACAATGCAATCAGTGTAATGTCGCTGGCGTCAATGTTTCTAGCAGTTTTGTCCCAAAGTTAAAGGGAAGCACTACATGGATGGAGTTTAAACTAGTCACTACCATAGTGTTTTGTAAATGCATAACTATACGTTTTGTAAAATATTTTGTTAATGAATTAATGATTATATTAACCAGAGTCATTAAGTATAGATAATCCCCTCTTGAGGGTTTACAATCCATGTTTATGCTTACACAAGCAAAAGCAAAAAGCCCTGGCTTATTTGCTTTTGATTTTCCTATCCAATACTTTTGATTGACAGGTGTTTTTTTTGTGTGTGTGTGGGGGGGGGGGGTGCAGTAAGATTAATTTGATGCTTCTTTTTAAATATCAATTACAATTTTGTATACTCTTGTAAACTAAAACCTTTATCTTTTTATGAGGTAATTTACAAAACATTTGAACAGATCTACTGTCTTCTTCATAGATGCCCATTTATTCAAAATTAGTTATTTATCATTACACAAATAGACTGCAAATAAATCTAACAAACCCTCTAAAGAGAATGCCTTTAGTCCAAATGCATCATAAATTAAGAAAGGTTGGTTGATTCTTGAACACATATTGCTCTCATATTTGAATTATCTCCATCACTGGGATTGCGAATACCGTATATTTCTATGTGATCACAGCCTAATAGACCTTTTCAAAACACTTCTTTCCGAGAATTTCCGAAGCTTATTTTACACTTTCCAGCAATTGCCGACAGAAAAAATGCCTCTTCAACACAATACCCAGAATATTTAGTTTGCGTTCTCGTCAACTGGTTGCGTACGAATTCGAACTTGTAATTAGTGTTAGCACTAACAAGTCTCTTTTAGTGTGATCACCCTGATGTGGCTTGAAATCTTAAGCTTAATCAGCCAATTAAATGGAAATTTCACTCTTTGTAACCATCAGCCAAAAGTTGTTCAGAATTAGTTTATCTAATAATGTATGGGTCTGGTCCTATTTATTTTTCACTTTTATTGCACTGAAATGCTAGAGAATTTCAAAAAATTTGGTTGACAAAATCATGCATACTAATGAGCTTGTACGTGATTGGTTGAAAAAATGGCCATGTGATTAATGTTCTGGAGATTTCCGAATGGATTTTGAAAAGGTCTATAGACAGGGATCATAATTGGCTAATTCCATGATCTTGTTTCACATACATGAATTTTTCAAGTTCAATTCTGAAATAAAAGTAATACCTGAGTTGAAAGTAAACAAGTCAAGGTCTCAGGAACTACTTTTGTTTTTTCCATAAAGCAAATAGAACTTATTTTATGA
>JXSR01S027877.1:7409-19542 GCA_000969725.1 Ophiothrix spiculata | reverse complement strand
TAAGTCGGTGACCCCCTTTTTATTTCAGAAATGTGATCAGCACACATAAAAACATCATATCCTATCAAAAAATAAGAAAATTAAATAGAGGAAATCTATCTGTGCTAGGCCACCTTAAAAGTGTACTTTTCCCTTTTTTTCTTTGTGAGTTAACGCCACATTTTACGTAAATAAAACTTTCAAAATCTGAGATGTTAGCTATAGGCCTAATCATCTATTTAGTTCCAAATAATCGAAGAAAAAATCCTGACTATAATTTTGCATTTTTATGTGTCTTCAAATTGATTATATCAGGAATTGAATGGTTTCGCTCAAGTGATTATTGATTTAATCAATAAGTCTATAATTGCACTTTATTATGTTTTGTCTAATCCCGGAGTCTAATCTTCTCAGTTATGATTTCAAACAATTAGATGATATTCACACATTTATGTGTATTTGGATATAATCGGGGATCTAATACATCTTCTAAGGTATAATAACCAAATGTCTCTCTTAGTTTTCATCTTCCTCCGTTAGCGTGATCGGTTAAGGCGCCAGCTTGTGCAATTTTCTCTGTAGTCAGTGGTTTCAGCGGTTCGAGTCCCGGCAGGACTAAGTGCAATTTTAGAAAATTTAAATTAAATTGAAAAATGAAAAACAAATTTGATAAAATCAAATAAAATTAAAACGTCAGATTAGACTTATAACCTAAGATCTTATCTGCTTGATTGTTTCAATATATCGCCCTCTATAAAATTGCGGACGCAGACAAAAAATTGGAGCCACGATTTTTGCCGAGTGTCACCTCCTATATTCATCCTCCTTGATTTGATCTCTAATATGATGGACATGTACCATACCTCGTAATCAATAATAATAACTTGAACCAGCGAAGTATTGTCTTGACACTCAAAAAGATTACTAAGGTAACTCAGAAACTTGCTTTACTGATAACTCACTCAAAGAGCTGAGTTCGGTCTTGTAGATTTTAGACTGGTAAATTTGATGCTTTTTGCATAATCAAAAATCACCAGTGACATATTTCTCCCGATGTCACGTGAGCAGAAACACAAGGTGGACCAACCCGCCCCGAGGGCCAACTTGCCCACCGTGCACTAATTAAAATCTTACCTTACAGGGTAAGACATGCGACATGCGTAGCCTGGCAGATAAATCCTCAACTGTTAATCACTGGGCATTGAGAGTCGTGGGTTCAAACCCGGTGGGCGGCGTGTGTAGTGTCCTTGAGCAACTTATACTTACCCTAATGTGCTCCTCTCCAACCAGGTGTCGAATGGGTACCGGATTTCTTAAATGCTTGGGAGGTAACAGACTCGCGGGGTAGGAGGTGTGGCGAACCCTTAACCGCAAATATTACAAATTGTGGAGTCTGGCCCAAACGCTTCGTAAGACAGATGGGCAATCCCCTTTATCTTACAGGATATTTGATGTCTGTGTTAACCTACAGGTTTATTGCTGACCCTGATCAAGCGTTGAGCATAACAGTTGTTTAAGGAATATAGATCTATAGGAACTGTTCGCTTCAAGGATAATCACCTTTATTATAAGATCTTTTAAGATTGCTAAAAAAATATTTTATTAGAAAAAAATCCAAAATCTCCATTAAGGCGGATATATATGTCTACCTTTATGCAGCTATAATGTCTAGCGCAATTAAACGTTTGCGGGACAATGTGCCGGCACTTTCAAAGATTTTATTATAGTGATTTAGACTTCAAGGTGTTTAAATTTTTCAAATTAATGTCCCAACTTCTGTTATAAGAATGTGAAAGATATAATTCTTTATAAGTTGTCTAAAACAGCATTTTACCATGGATGGTGGGAGGTCCCGAATTCAGCTATGTCAGAAAATATTTAAGGTTTTATCAATATGGACGATTTTGTTCTTGCAATTCTTTGTTATGAAATCAACGTCTGCCAGATATGTTAGAACAGTTTGCAAAATCTACTCGTGAAATTGGCACTGTTGTTTCTTTTGTCTTCTTCTTTGGAAACATAGTAGGTAAGCTTGTTTGCTGTCAAATAATAATTTCCTTTCAGCAGCAGGAGTGAAAATTGTATCAAATACAATAACTCTACACTCTAAATGCGAAAAAGTGAAAAATCACTCGAAATTTTGAGTGAATTTGTTTTAACTCTAATCGAGAGCGTTTTAGTTCTTTAAGAGTGAAAATACTTTGCGGTAATTCACTCTTGTACCATAGTGACGTTCACTCGCAGGAGAGTGGCTCGAAAACACCGCTCTTTTACGGAGTGAAGTTCTAGCCAATCAGGAACGCGGATACTCGCGCTGTTATAACTACGAAAAATCGTCAGCGCTCACTGTTCAACATGGCGGTGGTTGAGTTGGAGACTGTGGAGGAGTGACAGACAACGAAATTTCAGAGGAAATTGTGCAACAATTTATCGGTGAGTAGATGCCAGACAATAAATACCCAACAGTGACGCTAATCATGCAAAAACTGGATCGATGGAACTTGTCGGTGTAAGCTTACTTAATATATTGGCAAATGTATTAAGTAAGTTTACACCGACAAGTTTATTGTCTAGCATCTACTCACCGATAAATATTTGCACAATAAAACGACTAGATCATTGAGTGAACTTTCATTCTTTTGAAGATTTATTCTTATCCCTCCCAGATCATTTTGAGTGAACTATTCATAATAAACGGTTCACTCTTTCCTAGAGTGAATTACTATCACTCTTTCTTGAGAGTGAACTTCACTCTAAAAGATTGGTCACTCATATGGCTCTTTCTAAGAGTGAAATTTCACTCTTTTAGAGTGGTTTTCACTCTTTCACAATAAGAGTGTAGGTAGTTACCCGATTACTCAATCCAACCATTTTTGCCAGACAACTACACGGAGATATACGTGGATTTAGGGTTTCCACCCGGAAGTCAATCTTTACGTATGACTTTCAATATCATAACACTATAAAAAAATATTAATTAAATGCAGGAAAGAAGATTCCGGTCAGCACCAGGCAGCAATGTTTAACCCAAGACCCAATTAATATGCTCAACAAATTGGCAAAAGGACAACAAACAGAGCTGACACAGTGCCATGCGGAATACCCTTTAGAGAAACATCATCAAGGTATCAAGCACCCAATTAAATCTCAAAATTAAAAAACAAGAGAATTTTCAAACTTTGTGACATGATAAGTCAAGTTTGCCACATTTGCAACAAACATTCTTTATCATGTTTGTCGGGTATTGACTGTTTTTTGTTTCCTTCATTTGTAGAATACGGGGTCATGAATATATAATGAGGCACCAAAATTCATGGAATTTTGAAATTTTCATTTTTAAGAATTTTTACTACAAAAATTTTAAAAATGACACAGACAATACCTGTTGGTAATCATTTCTGTGAAAACCAGAAGTGTACAGGTTGTTCGGATCTGGAGATACAGCGTTTCAAAAAAAATCCAAAATGGCCATATTGGATTCCTAATTTGCAAAATGTATGCAAAATATGTTTGAAATGATTTCATTTCTCTTTTATTAACTATGTATGCCAAAAACACTTTGAAAGTGCATTATGAGAAAAAGTTCAATTGGGTATTTGATACAAAAGTAATTCAAAGAGGGAACCAACGCCAAACACATCCCAAACCCCATCCCATTAACACTCTCACAAAACACTCGCACAAAACAAGGACAAAACAAACAGACAGTCACATGTAGGACAGGACAACATGTCTTAAAAATCTTAAAATTGTCTTAATATTAGGAGCAAAACTCAAAATTAATTCAAAAAAATATATATATATAAGTGGAGGCGTATATTGGATGTCGGTTTATAATCCGTGAGACTCTTTGTGAATATAAACGTTTTGATTATGTGTAAAATTATGTTGACATTCACCGCCTTTTCCCCATAATGCAGTGCAAATTTTAACGAGGAACTACAGGGTTTTTTTTTTGTGTGTGTATGTGTATGTGTTGCTTATGCCAAAAATTACACGTATGAAGATTCAGTAATTATATATCATAATGAATAAGAAAAGTTCACCATTCTTATATCTTTTATATCAAAATAACATCCAAATTTGATTTAGGTCTCACGGCTGAACCTCTGACTAGGATCGCAACTACCAGAACCCTGATGATAGTGTGTGGGATTTTGACAACAATCGGTTTGCTAACAAGTTCACAGGCAAACACAGTTCCTATTCTATTTGTTGGAATGTTCTTTACAGGTTAGTTGAAAGAAATCAAAGTAGGTCTAAAATTTTCCTGACCAGAAGTTCCAAATGTGTAGTCAAATTTATATTTTAGCACAATTGTGTAGTCTATCTACGCCGTGCTAATCTAACAAAATTTTACATATTTAATCCACATGATTAGTGGGATATGATACCTTTGAATGGCGTAACTCGCTATGATTGCGTCAACTATCTATCTATCTATCTATGTCGACCGCGGTAGGAAGCCATGATGAATTTTCTCCACTGCTGTCTGAGTTTTTGTATGTTTAGCATGAGTTTGAGAAGTTCATTTTGATCAATGCCAGCATCCTGTGTAAGAAGTACTGGGTAGGTCAGCCTTGGTCTTCCCTGTGCACGTGTCCCTTGGGTGGGCGTCCAGAACACTAGTCCAGACACTGGTTCATCAAGCCGTCTAGCACAGTGAGCAGCAAAGTTTAGGCGGCGACTTCTCACTATTTCTGATAGTTTGGGTTTAAAATCACCATATATTACCTCCCTGGTAGGATGATCTCTCCAGTTGAGGTTTTGAACCATCATTAATAGTCTTATGTACTAAGTGTAGCACCCATCTAACCTGGCTTCAAGTCTTTCTGTCAGTGTCTACCCTTCTGAGCCATACAACAGAATACTTTCTACGGCTGCACGGAAGAAGCTGATCTTTAACAAGTCTGGTAGATTGGATTTCCAGAGAAGGCGCATTTTTTACAAGCTTTCCATGCGAGGGCTTTTCGGACATGAAAATCCTTTTCCGACTCATCTACCCAAGAGCCCAGGTATTGAAAGTCTTGGACCTGGTCTAGTTGACTTCCCTCTATTGTGGACAGTGCAACATCAGTCTTGATGTTATATGCCATGAATTTGGTTTTTGAAGCATTCATCATAAGACCAACTGTTGCAGCAGCATCCTCAACTCTGGTCAGCAGTTCTTGAGCTTGTTGTAATGTGTCGGATAGCAAGGCAATGTCATCTGCGAAATCTAGGTCGGTAATGACTTCTGCAGGGTGCCTTCGACTTCTTCGAGGTGTTACTGTAAAGCCCAGCATGTCCTTGTCTTCTCTGATTGCCATTCTCATCACATAATCTAGCACAATGATGAACAGGTAAGGTGCTAAAGTATCGCCTTGTAGCACTCCTGCTAATATCTCGAATGCCTCAGTTTCACCATCTGGTGATAACACAACTGATTTTGTGCTGCTGTACATGGTATTGATTGCTTCGACGATGGTATTCGGAATCCCGTAAGCAGTGAGAACTTTGAGCATTTTACCTCTGTGCACTGAATCAAAGGTCTTCTTGAAGTCTATGAAGGTGATGACACATTCAAGATTCTTGTCCTTGATTCCTTCTATTAAAGTCTTCGTAAGGCAAGGATGTGGGAAGTAGTTGAGCGTTCAGCGTGAAACCCATTTTGGTTTCGTCTAAGCAGAGGTTCAATGTGAGGTCGAATGCGATTGAGTATCAAGCGGTTGAAGATCTTTGCTGCTCTGGATGATAAGCTGATGCCCCTATAATTGGATGCCTTGCTGAGATCACCTTTCTTAGGAATTGGTACTATTCCACTTAGGGACCATTTTTGTGGTTTTTCACCTCTAAGCAGCGTACCATTGCAGATATCTAGTAGTATGTTGTTGAAACTACCAGATTTCCAAACCTCTGCAGGTATTTTATCAAGGCCAGAAGCTTTACCATTTGACAATTTTCTTAGTACAGCCTGAAGTTCTTCAGCTGTGAAAGCTCCTGTTTCAATTGGCAAAGTATTCTCATTGATGGTTTTGATTTCCTCATCAGGGTTGGTAGCTGAAGGTGGGGATCCTAGTAGGGTGGAAAAGTTGTCTCTCCATTCATTACAGTGTTCTGATGAGGTGTTGCCTTTAAGTCTACCTGATCTGTTTGGTGTTCTGCCAGTTACATCATTTATCACTGCCCATGCCATCCCACCCGGCCTGCTTTGAGAAGCTGATCTGATGGTACTTATTTTCTTTTTGAGATAACTATAGAAGCAATACTATTTTTTTAGTTTTTAGCTCAAATAGTTAGTGTTTTAATCCCACTGGTCATTTTTGATTCGCAATGTTTTCCCGATGTTAGTCTATTTCATTGGGATAAATAATTGTACTAAGATCATATATAGATTGAAAGAACATTTCTAGTACAGAACTTGAAGTAGAAATGTGCAGTTTATGTGCTATATTGTACTTGAATCCTGTTCCAAATCTGCACCTCTGGACTGTCGAGAACATTTCTAGCACATGTTGTACTATAATTGTACTATAGAATCATTGCCTGAGCACAAAAGTACATTTCTAGTACTGTACTAAAAATTGTGTTAAAGAAAGACCACAAATCTTTGGTCCCTAGCCGTAAATTATCTGCTGTGGCAGAACATTTTTCCACCACCGGGCATACTATTGATTTTTATGTTACAACCTTTATATACTAGTACTAGTATTATACAATCTTTGGCGACTAGCAGTCGCCTCTATCAACACTTCGAATTACGGTATTATAAATTTCTCGAAGGCAAAAGCACACAATGAGACAAAATGAAAAAAAAATCATTACAAAATTTGTAAAAGAAATCATCCACTTTTAACCTTTTTATTAATCTGAAATGACATATGATCTTAAAATGGCATTAATACGTTATGTCATTTGGCAAGCACACCTTGAAGTAAAATATACCTCTTTTTTGACAGAATATGTGATTTCCGCTTGTTGAATCCGATTTCGTTCCAATAATCTATCCACAAGTATGTCACTTCTGTTTGCCTTTCAGTCAATCTGTTTGGTTAAGAATTCTATCCTCGCTGGAAGAAAGCGATTAACTAGGAGTAATATGGGTAATAGCAGCAGTCTGTCTATATACGTATTCTAATTTTCTACGTAAGTTTAAATCTAGATAGAAAAAAATATTATCCCGAAGCCAAATTTATTTTAGCAAGGTTGATTTCTTTTGGTAATGAACAAATCTTAAGTGGATAACTGATATATTTAGAGCATTTAAAGGTTTTTAACAGACAGAAAGCAATACCTGTCATTTGACATTTTATTCCAGCTAAATATGTACATCTACACTCTAAAAAATGACCGTATTTTTACGGTAGAAAACCAGTATTTTTTAACAGTGAAATCCCGTAAGAAAATATTTACGGACGTAATGTAAATTTAACGGCATATATCAGTTATTTAATGCAATGACCGTCTTTTTACGGGATTTTACCGTAAACATGTGGATAAAACGGGGAAGTTCCGTAAATAAATAGCAAAAAAGACAATTTGACACCACAGAAAATATATACTAAATATAAAATATATGTGTAGTTATTGTACTAAGGATGCACATTTCCCTTGGTGTGACAATCTGCAAACATGCCTTATTCTTGAGAATGGCTAGGGATGCTTATCTGACACTAAAAATCATCCGATCTAAGTTGAAAACTGGTGTCAAAATCCACCTATGCTTTGAAACAGGTAGGAAAGGTCCATAAAAAAATATGATTTAACGGTAAAATAGAGTAAAATAAACAGAATTTACGGCTAAGTTGTAAATTTTACGGTAAAGTGTTGGCAACCGAATTGCCAGTGATTTTACCGTAAAATTTACGGGAAATGTCTTAGAGTGTACTTCATATGAAGGACATAGCAAAGTACGCTTTGGTTTTAGGTCACATAATAATTTTATTCATTTGTTGGAGCAGATAATAATATGTGAACCAAGACACAAATGACCTACTTTAGTATTGATTAAAGATGTTGGAAGATAATTCAAGAGACATGAGTTTTAAAATATTATTGCTAGCGCTTCAAGTGTCCATGTCTGTGTCACTTTAATATGCACAAATTGGTCGTGGTTAGGAGTTCATATGTGCTGCTAATACCATGTGAGAGTACACTACTCTAGAATAAGAGAATAAATAATGGGATACAATCAAGCCCGTAGCCAGGGGGCGTGCGGTGGGGGCGTCGCACCTCCCCACATTTGACAATTTACAAAAAAGGTCCACAAAAATTCACTAAATGACCACAAAAAACACACCTACAGCACCAAAACAAGCAAATTTAGGTCGTTTTTTAATAAAATACTACACAAAATGCTTGGGAAACTGATAAAAAAACTACTAAAATTATTTTAGGGTCGACCAAAACGGAAATTTTTCCTCCAAAAGGTCCACTTTTTGAAAATCCGCACCCCCCTTGAAAAAATCCTGGCTACGGGCCTGGATACAATAGGTTATCCGAGATGGAAACCCATAGAAAAAGCATATCCATAGTCAATGTCAAGACTGTTTTCTTTAAACAGGGGGAGCGTACAAATTGACCCTGGAAAAAAACGAGTACAATTCTAGTACCGTAATCGAAATGGACTATTTTAACCGCATTCCAGAGGTGCACATTTGGAACACTGATTCGAGTCAATCTTAGTACAATTCAAGTACAAAAAAGTGTACTAGAAATGTACTTACTTCGATAAAAAGTACATTTCTAGTACTGTACTAGAAAAGTACTAGATTCTGATTGTACTAGAAATGTGCTGTAATTGTACTCGGATCCTGTTCTAAATCTGCACCTTAGGAATGTCGAGTACATTTCTAGTACTGTACTATAATTGTAATAAGATCATATATAGATTGAAAGTACATTTCTAGTACAGAACAAGAAATGTGCAGTTTATGTGCTATATTGTACTTGAATCCTGTTCCAAATCTGCACCTCTGTACTGTCGAAAACATTTCTAGTACATATTGTACTATAATTGTACTATAGAATCATTGCCTGAGCACAAAAGTACATTTCTAGTACTGTACTAAAAATTGTACTAGAACCCTGTTCCAAATCTGCACCCTAGGAATGTCGAGTACATTTACTGTACTAGAAATGTGGTATAATTGTACTTGGATCCTGTTCCAAATCAGCATCTTAGGAATGTCTAGTACATTTCTAATTCATACTGTACTAGAAATGTTCTTTTTTGCTCAGGCTATAATTTGGCTTTGCTGGCTGGTGTGCGTCTGACAAGCCGCCTCTCCAGCGCCTCTGTTATTTTTTGTTTTTTATTTTTTGTTTTAAACTTTGTCTGTACTAGCCTGTTCATCTTTAATTTTTTAACTGCAAGGAGGTAGATGCGCCAGGAACCTGCTGGCCAATTCTGGTGATTTTTATTCTTGAGCTAGTCAGCTTTGTGTTTTCAGGTGCTGGTCTCTTTCTTGTTTTATTGTGTTTCCTTTCTCATGCAATGGTTTTCTTATCATGGATTACCACTTGACATCGTGTTTCCTAATGTTTTTCTTTTGACCTCCTTTTTAAGGACCCAATGGAATTAAGTACTTTTCAAAACTTTTTGGGCTATCCTTAGTACTCTTTGTATAAATGTTTCTGTGTACTTTAATTATATATTTGTATATTTATTATGATTGCAAAAACTATAATGGTTGGAGATTTCTAACTTTGCATTGATTTATATCTTTGCTAGATGTTTGCAAAATTTTAACGTATCAGTATTATTATTTTTTGAGTTATCAACAAAGATAGATATCTATGTCAGAAACGTTTTTTTTCCCCCTTCAAAATTCAACAAAATCGTAATCATGTCCGTTAGATGTAATTGTAACCTTTGTTTAACTCCATGTGAACTTGAAATTAACAGGCCTAAAGATAAGATTGCTTTATACCATAGTATAGGGTAAGTTCTCTTCTTTCAACTGATACCCAAATCATGAAACTCCGACAAGCTGTTACGTAATTATGGCGTCATAAATTACTTCAGGTCCCAAATTATGTCAAAATATTGATTTGTGGCAAAAATGGCTATCAATTCAAATTTTTGCTGTTTGCTAATGTCGTTTGGACTATACTAGGAAATTATAAGTTTTAAGCTTCATATCATGCAGAGAAATTCAATATAAAAACTCATTCTGGAATGCATGGAATACAGGTATCCTTGATTTGCATAATAGAGTACCCGATAGTGCTATTATCGATTGTCGGAAGTATCGATTATCGAACGACATGTCGATACAAAAATGATAGTATCGACACTAATCGACATCAAGACCGAGGCAAAAAAAATACATGCTTGAAATAAGAGAAAGAGCCGACGTGCACTTTAAATGCATGCAAAGCTTTTTCCGCGACGATTGAAGACATATTTTCAAAGCTCGGTTCATGTTAAAGACAGTTGTGTTACCATGGTTACTGGTAACTCAAGCTTGTATATCAAACTGTGTGATTATCGATAATGCTGTCGACATGTCGGATGTTTGTATCTCGATATATCGATACTCAAAAAGCCTATCGATAACAGCACTATAATAGAGTACTGAAAGAGAGTTCAATTATTATTCATTGAAAATAGTACAACATTTGGTTCAATATAAAGTATGATTCTACAAAAAGATTGGAAACTAAAATACCACAAAACCTATGATGATAACTCAAAAATCAATAACGCTATGATATCAAAATTGTAGGAGTTTTTAGAAGAGGGTTGTAATATAATTTTTGCTTCTCCAACTACTATAGTTTGTGCACACGGTCATTTTTCTACATGTAACAATTTTTTGTTTGGTTCATCTGGTATGTATATTTTAATATTGCTGTTTGTAAATGTTTTTGATTACCGAATAAAATAAAATAAAGCACTATAATTGTACTAGAATCATATCCTGAGCAAAAAAAGGACATTTCTAGTACTGTACTAGAAATGTATTATTATTATTGTACTATATACAACCCTGTTCCAAATCTGCACCTGAGGAATGTCGAGTACATTTCTAGTACTGTACTAGAAATGTGCTATAATTGTACTCGGATCTTGTTCCAAATCTGCACCTTAGGAATTTTGAGTACATTCCTAGTACATACTGTACTATAATTGTACTAGAATCATAGCCTGAGCAAAAAAGTACATTTCTGGTACTGTACTCGAAATGTACTATTATTAAAAACAAAAAAGTTCAAATTTCACAAATACAAATTTTAGTTAGGCTTTCCAGAAATTTTTTGGCGAAAAATATGGTTTTTGGCATTTACTGACAAAATTGACATTTTTGGCCTAAAACTGATATCATCATCATCATGATCAAGGTAAAAATCAGCTTCTAAAAATGTAAACTTTTATATAGTTTATGCAATTAGTTTGAGAGTTAGAGTACAAAAACGCCATTTGAAGGTCTACCCCCAGTCTAAAGGAATAATACATTCATAGAAAGGAATTTGGACAAGGAATCTATTTGTAGAATCAGATTAAGAACCTCACTTATCAGAAACTCACGAACTGTTTCTAATATTTTAAAACTATTAGTCCAAATGGTCTCAAAACCATTTTTAAATAAATAGGGATTTTTTACAATTTATTTGTACTTTTTGACCGTTTTGTAAAAACTGATAAATTAACCAAAAAAAAATTGAGGCCTCCCTTACATAATTATGAAAAGTGTCTTTCCACTAAGGCCGATTACAATTGACGAAAGTGACAAGGTACTCTATGAAAGGCATTACGCGGTTCGCATATTAGAAACTACAATATCTTCCAGCATTTCTCAAATATTGTTGACAACGGCGACTGCTACTTCCCAGAAACTTTGCTCCAGTCATAAAGACGTTCAAATATCAATATGACTGGAACAAGTGAAGCAAGAATACATTGAGCAAGTATCGTCATCGAGAATGTTCCAAATAAATCGTAAAGCCATCCTGGAAAAAATCATAATAATGTCAAAGTTGGGCAGTGTTTATCTGTACAAATTTTAACATGAAGAGAAGACTAGGCCAAAAAAAAGAACTCTGTCTCAGCTTACTTAAGGTCAAAACCTTAAGCGCTATGCATTTTTTTTAGTAAAAAAGGGCTACGCGGATGCGGAAATACCCTTAAATATTTTTTTTATTGCATTTTTCGGCCAATATTTTTTTTTTC
>JXSR01S027875.1:4361-18108 GCA_000969725.1 Ophiothrix spiculata | reverse complement strand
TCTTCTAATAATGGAAGCATACTGCTATTGCTGAAATAAAATATAAGTATAACAAATAAAATCAATGAATTGATAAAACATGTTTATAGGTTATATAACCTACCAGTAGTCTTCCATGATTTTGAAGAATATTGGAGAAAATTGCAATTCTTGGTGTGAAAACAGTGTTTTTAGTTTCAAACCTTAAAAAGATCTTGTTTCTACACCTGCGATGGGTAATCAAATTATTGTTGATGAAATTGTTTCTCTTTTAATATGTATTAAATTATCTCCAGGATCTTTGTTTGATCTTTTATCTGGTAAATCCATCTGAGGTACAAACTTAGGATTTAGAAAACACAGGATAGTCACACCACCATCACAGAATATTGCAAATTAATTCTCTCTCAATTTGAGCCATTTCTGTGTATATAGTTTTGTACTTTTATGGATTTTACTATACTTTTAAGCTTTATGAAGAGCATTTCCATTTTTATATGGAATCTAGGCTAGTCTATTTAAATATGGACAATTTTACAGCTTCAGGTTGATGCATCACACCCAAGGTTGAACCTGTGAAGAGTGCTCGTAATCTTGGTGTAATAGTTTAAAGTGATTTAAAAATGCAGCTTTGCTTCATTCGCGCTTTACAGAATAAGTCAAATAAGAAAATATCTTGATAAAAAATGCACAGAAATGCTGGTTCACGCTTTCATCACATGTCGTCTTGATCAATGTAACAGTCTATTGTATGCTCTTCCTGACACAGATATCGCAAAACTTCAACGAATTCAAAACTCAGCAGCAAGATTAGTTTCACTCTCACGTAAATATGATCACATAACTCCAATTCTCCATGAGCTACATTGGCTCCCCATTAAATTTCGCATCATATATAAAATTTTGCTTCTCACATATAAATGTCTTCATGGCATGGGACCAATTTATCTTCAAGAACTTCTCAAGGAATATAAACCTACTCGCAATCTCCGCTCTTCTACACAACTTCGTCTTATTACGTCTATCACATCAACACAGTATGGTCAAAGATCTTTCTCCATAGCTGCTTCTAAATTATGGAATGACTTACCTTTACATGTTAAGAACTCTCCAACTCTTACAAATTTCAAATCATCTTTAAAGACTCATTTGTTTAATTAGCTTTCTAATTTTGGTTTATGTTCGTTGTATTTCTTATTATTATTATCCCTGATAGGCTAATTTCTTACCTATGTTGCAAAGTAACCTTGAGTACACCGGGTACCTTAGGGTTGAAATCCAAATGTCTCAATTTAAGGGAGATAGTGTTACCTACCTATGTTGCAAAGTAACCTTGAGTACAGCGGGTGCCTTAGGGTTGAAATCCAAATGTCTCAATTTGAGAGAGATAGCGTTGCCTACCTATGTTGCAAAGTAACTTTAAGTACAGCGGGCGCTTAGGGTTGAAATCCAAATGTCTCAATCTAAGAGAGATAGCGTTACCTACCTATGTTGCAAAGTAACTTTGAGTACAGCGGGGGCCTTGGGATTGAAATCCAAATGTCTCAATTTAAGGGAGATAGCGTTACCTACCTATGTTGCAAAGTAACTTTGAGTACAGCAGGCGCCTTAGGGTTGAAATCCAAATGTCTCAATTTGAGGGAGATAGCGTTACCTACCTATGTTGCAAAGTAACTTTAAGTACAGCAGGCGCCTTAGGGTTAAAATCCAAATGTCTCAATTTGAGGGAGATAGCGTTACCTACCTATGTTGCAAAGTAACTTTAAGTACAGCGGGCGCCTTAGGGTTGAAATCCAAATGTCTCAATTTGAGGGAGATAGCGTTACCTACCTATGTTTTTAAGTACAGCGGGTGCCTTAGGGTTGAAATCCAGATATCTCAATTTGAGGGAGATAGCGTTACCTACCTATGTTGCAAAGTAACTTTGAGTACAGCAGGCGCCTTAGGTTTGAAATCCAAATGTCTCAATTTGAGGGAGATAGCGTTACCTACCTATGTTGCAAAGTAACTTTGAGTACAGCGGGGGCCTTAGGGTTGAAATCCAAATGTCTCAATTTAAGGGAGATAGCATCCACCAAATAATCTGCATTGTCACACAGTAGATCTGGAATACAGCTGAAATCAAAACAAAAACATGGCTTGAGATGTGACCGACTTCAAGTACAAGTTCAAGTAATACTTTATTAATCCGTAATCGGAAATTGCATAACATGAGATCACATGAAAAAAAGCATAATATACATGTACAACAAACACAGCATATATAAAGAGCAAATTACAATTCAGAGGCAATGCCTCTCCTTTGATACTGAGAATTACGGATTCTTATAGCCCGAGGAACAAAGGAATAAAGGTATCGGTTAGTCAGAGCAGAAGGTAGGCGCACACACCAAGATCGGCTTATAGTATTTTTAATAATTAAATTTCTCCGTTCGCGGGTTTTTTGGAGAACGACACTTGTTGCTACGGTGGTTTGCGTGAAAGTCGCACGTATTTCAGTTCGGCGGAGCTCACAATTCGGATACATATCTGAATTTGGATACTCCGTATCACAATTCAGATACCCTTATCCGAATTTGGATTAAAAACAGCTGAAACAGGATATCAGCTGAAATGAATATTCAGCTTTGCGGCGCACCATACCGGTATGTATAAAAGTCAATAACATTATCATCATTTGTCATCTAAATTCTAAGAAAGTTTAGGCCAAATTATTTTGCCTTCTGAGATAAGAAGCTATAAGGACATGTTTCGAAGCTGTTCCACTGGAATTGCACATATGAAAATGACAATTCCACAGATACATTTATCATAAATGCAAGAAAGATGTTGTACATGTATTTGCCAGCTTGCGCTATCGCTTTGTTTCCTGCCCCACGATAGGAGTATCAGAATTCAGATACCCCTCCATATCCTTATTCTGATACGGGTATCATAATTCGGATACAAAATGTACGTGGGTATCCGAATTCGGATACGTATCCGAATTGTGAGTTCCGCCGAACTGATTTACAGCGTGTGATTGGCCTAATTATTCCAGTGCTTGTGAAGCGCCGACGATCGCGCACGTTATGCTCGAGTTAAACGATGCAGTACACAGGGAAATTTAATAAATGAAAACACTTTACAAGGGAGTCAATATGTGAATGTCATGCAAGCTTGTCATCAATTACAATGCCAAGATACTTATATGTTGAAACACGCTCAACATTTGGTCCTTTCAAAACAATGGAACTTGGAATGGAACTAGGTTTCCTAAAGTCAATTATCATTTCTTTAGTCTTGGCCACATACAACTCAAGGAAATTAGCATCGCAATAGTTGATGAAAACATAAAGCCGTTGTTTGAAAACACCATCATCTTAAATATACTGTTCTTTGTCAAAGAGAAAAATGCTTTTCCAAACTATCTTAATGTTTTGTATTTCTTAAATTGAATGGAATATTTGAAGATGGCATATATGCTTCACCTTATAGTGATGGTCACATAACCACCGGTCGCAAACCAGTGTCTGGTAATCCGGATGAAGCCACAATGCCGATATGACATCGGTAGGGCACCAGTGAATGCTTGCGGTCACCGGTTGACCACTGGTTGTTATTTGACCATAACTGAAGACATCGTACACAAGCCGCAATGTTTTAACTCAATTAAATTCTTGCTACATGCTTCCGGTGTCTACGGCTCATGGACATCGACCGGTCTCCACAAGGACACCGACCAGTGTCCAAATCGGTGTCCGCTGAATTTCTCCCCGTATGATGCCGTAAATACATCGTAACCTTCCTGCAAGGTTATGTGACCAGGGTATAAGGCGCAACTATTGCTTCTGCTTTTAATAAGCATTTTTCTAATAAGTTTGATAGCATGTATGATCCAGTTGATCTGACTTCTCTTGATGACTTGCCTCCTATCCATGGTGGTACACCTATTTCTTTTGATCCTTTTACAATAAAAGAGGTCCTTGATGTTCTTCAGAATCTGAATGCATCTAAATCACCTGGTCCAGATGAGATTCTTCCTGTTTTCCTCAAGGTCTGCTCTACTGAACTTGCTCCAATTCTGTGTAATCTTTTTAATGCTTTATTTCCAAAGGTCAAGTGCCTGGTGCTTGGAAATGTGCTAATGTTGTTCCTATCTATAAGGGATCTGGTAAGCCTAAGGATAATGTAGGTAGATATAGGCCAGTTTCATTGACCAGTGTTCTTGGTAAAGTCATGGAAAAGTTGGTTTCAATTCGAATTCTTGATTATATTAATGACAATGATATTTTGTCTGATAACCAGTTTAGGTTTCGAAAGGGTAGAATTGTGAGCAAATGCTTTCAAAATTCTTCCATCTTTTGAGTAAATCTCTTGATGCACGTTCATGTAACCTTGTTGATGGTGTCTTTTTGGATTTTAGCTCTGCCTTTGATAAAGTTGATCACAACCTTTTGTTAACTAAGCTTCATTCTTTGGGATTTAGAGGCCCACTTCTAAGTTGGATTCAGAACTTCCTTTTTATGCAAAGACAGAGGGTTATTTTCAAAGGATCATTGTCTGATTGGAGTTCGGTAACTTCTGGTGTACCGCAGGGTTCTGTCCTAGGCCCCATTTTATTTTCTTTGTTTGTTGATGATATAGATAATGTGGTTTCTTCTCCTTTATTTCAATTTGCTGATGATCATTCTATAGTACGTCCCATTCATAGTGACAGTGATCATACTATTCTTCAGCAAGATATTGAAAATGTGTTTAAGTGGTCTGTGGCCAATAGGCTCCCTTTAAATCTTTCTAAATGTTCTGTTATGCACATGACTCGGTCTGACTCTCCAAAATTCTGTAGTTCTTATTTAATGGGAGATGCAACTCTTGATGAAGTTAGTGATTTCAAATTATTGGGTGTGACTTTTAGTAAAGATCTTTCTTTTGGTGCTCATATCAACAATGTCACAAATAAGATCTCTAAGTTATCTGGCTTTATCATTAGGTGTACCAAAAACATGTCTTCTAATGCTCTTCTGAATCTTTTCAAGTCTCTTGTTTTACCACATGTTGTCTATTGTATTTGTGTTTGGGCTCCATTTCAGGGAAATCATATTGACAGGTTGGATAGGGTTCAAAGGAAAATTACCCGTGTTGTATTTTATAGGAATTCATTTGATGTTGAATGGGAATGTAGGCCTGGTTACGAAGAAAGGCTCACCGAACTAGGCCTATTAAAACTTGAGGATTCCTGCAAATTCCACAGACTTGTGTTTGGGTTCAAACTAATGAATGGCTTGTTACCTCACTCTTTTAACAAAATGGTGCATAAAAGTAGCCTTAATGATTCTAGATTGTTGCATGTAACAGCCAGGAGTTCTTCTTTTTTCAATTCCCTTTTTGTGTCTCTTCCACGTCTATGGAATGAAATTCCTTCTGATGTTAAAGAATGCCTTGATCTTTCTTCATTCAAATCTAAATGCAGGTCATTTTTCATAGATTTGTACAGTTGATTTGATTAATGTTCCTTTTTAGTAGGTTTAACTACTTAATTTAATTTTGTTCAGTTTGCTTATGTTATGTTATTATATATGTTCCTTAAATTAATGTACAGGATAAGTGAGCACTTTGTGTTTTGGGTTTTCTTTAAGCCCATTCATTTCTCCTAAATTACTTGCATATTGTTTGTCTATCTGAAATGTAATTGTTTTGTTTATAAAATGTATTTATATACATATGTTTGTAAATTGCAAGTGATTTGAATAAATATTAATATTAATAATACTAGCGAAACACCAATTAATTGTGCACTGGGATAGGAAATATATAAGCCTGCGAAATTTAGAATTAATAATTATTTTTGTACACAGCAAACTTCAACACATCAAACATCATCATCACAGTCAGGTTACTTAGAAAATGGATTGATCTAAGACTGCAGCAAATAACACAGGCATTACCTCAAGGTCTGTGTGGCTGGCCATGATGTCCAGTTTCGGCATAAATTTTTGATGGAGCCTAGATCTAGAACCAAAGCGTTTTAGTGGTGTCAGATGTATAGGGATCTGAACACGTTTGATTTTGACTCGCAGCAACCAGGACCATAATCTAGTTATTAAGGCCAGGGTCAGACGAAAAACGAGGTCGCATTTATTACAATAAATTTTGCTGTCATAATACGTCTGACCCATATTTATTATAATTGGGTCAGTCGTCACATTAAGATAAATGAACAACGACAATTTCTGTCATTGAGATGGATTTATTGTAATAAAGTTTAAAGTAATGAGGTAAAAACATCGTGTTACTGCATCTCGTCGTTGTAAACATAAAGTGAAAACTCTGTCAACCGTAACGAGCGACCTTAGTTCAATTAAGCTCCGCCCCAGTCAGATGCTACCTCAGCTGAGCATATGGTATTTGATTGACACTTTCGTACGACAATTTTGTACTTGGTTTTGTCCTCCTATGACCGGAAAGTAATGCGACAAGATTGTAATAAATAATTGCAAAAAGTAAGTCTGACCGCATTTCATAATTAATTACAACGATAAAATAATAGTAGTAAATGCGACCTCGTAATTCGTCTGACCCCGGCCTTAGTTTTCAAAAGTCCTACCTGTAACCGCAGCTTGTACAGATATCGGAAAGAGTATTGTAGGCACTTTGGCTGTGAAGAAATATGAATAATTTGAATTAGCCCAAAAAGGTTTCATTTTAGACAAGACTTGAGTTTAACTATAATTCCTTTATCAGATGGCTTATCTTTTGGGTAATCTTGTAAAATGTAAACTTCTCTGCTATGGAAATGATATAGATATTTATACAGACCACTCAAGAATCTCAATGTACTTAATGCAATCTATGCTAGGGGTATTTCATTTTTTTAAAAACTAGTTGAGGCATGTACATCCAACGCTGTGCGGTGAAAATTTTGATTAACTAGCCAATGGCTCCTGAGTTAAAAATTTTAGGGGCCATGAAATGGCTCCAATGATTAAACATTTAGGAGTCGAAATAAATCGTTATTTTTACAAAAGCAGTGTTAATATTAAAGAACAAAACTAATGATAAAAAATAGAACTTCCAAGTGTGCTGCAATATATTTTTATTATTTTCACATAATACTTTCATTTCATGTACCTCTGACCTTTGGTTTACATTTGTTTTACATGTTGTAGCAATCAGTATATAAAAAAAATCAATTGAATACGCCAGTACAAGAAAACACCAACTTTTTTTGTTGAAAAAATTCCATTAATGTCCGCTTGGTCGCCATATTGTAACTAAATGTTAGGCCTGTAACTTTGAAAACATTCACCCAACCAAAAAAAAAGCGTTCAATTTGCATATCTTTTCTGTACAGTCACGGTGCATGTGCGACACACAATCATGAATATGGAATAGTAATGACGTCATTATAAATTTCCCGTTGATGTCGTCATGACACGTCAGCGCTTTGTGTCGAATATATAAAACAGGTTTGTTTACGTCTGTCGAAGCAGCGATTGACAGCTGATTCAACGATAATTTGAGCAAGAAACCTGAATTAAATGATATTTTACGGTCGATTTTTCCGTAATTCTGCAAGTTTGCGACCGTAAAATCAATTTATTTACTACCACCAGCCGTGTTAATTTCATTCTACAAACATTTTTGCTGGAAACGGCTGGCGAGTGTAAGCTTACAATGGTGATCGCCAATTGCTCATGGCATTCAATTTTTGTTCGCATCGTGAAAAAAACACTCGCAAATGCGAGTGAAATGGTCGCACCGTACAGCGTTGTGTACATCTTGATTTGACACCAAAAGTGGGTGCACGTACTCTATATATCATCAAAAAATGTGTGAGTATTTTGAACTCTATTTCAATTTGTATTGAACTAAGGCTTGGCTTCCAAAGATATTCGCTCGGCTGAGTGACATTTGCTCTGACTTATTCGCTAATGCGATCATTTTGCGACATTACGGAGATCGAATGTTGCTCTCATTGCACGAACATCCTTTCAATCGATGAAAGCAAATGTCATTCGCGCATGTTGTAGTGCTACGATTATTGAATAAAAAACCCAAGAATATTTGGAGTCAATCTGAAGTGTAGCGAATGTAGTGAAAATTGTTAAGTGAATGTCGCTTCCTGTTGGAGCGAAGTTTTCTTGGTAGGGTGAGCGAATGTCACTTGAGCGAGCAAATGTCTTTAGACGCCAAGCCTAAATGTACAGATTTCCGATACAAAAAGTCCAAGAGAGTCAACGGTGTGTAAATAGCAGCCGGAAGTAAAATAGCTCCATCTCCTTGAGTAAGAATCAACACTGCAGCCATTCTTTCAGGTTACTATTGTGGTCAGATTATCAAAAATGTATTGATTCCCCTTTTCAAATTCCTTGGAACTTCTTTACGAGCCTACTTTCCCATATTTCTTTCATATTTCTGCTAAAATGTAATATGTTTTATACTGGCATTTAGGCAAAAGAGTAAAAAATATATAAATCGGTCAAAAGTCAAAATTTGACCTCATAAATTATTTTAACTATTGCACTCTCGGGTATTCAATATGGCTTATTAAAAAATTGTTTACTGTATAAGTGGTTTATTTCCCGCTACATAATTTTCACGTATTTCGTGCTCAATTTGCCTGGTGCGAAAATAAATGTAGCATGAAAGGTGGTATGTATATACTGCCGCACGTTTAAAAAAAAGTGTGAAAATTAAAACACGCGAAATGGTTCAAAATAAGTAAAATTAGACTTGCATAAGCACACGAAATGATTCAAAATAGGTAAAATTAGACTTGCACGAAAATATTGTCGTTTACAGTACCTGATAATAGCCTTTTCATCTGCTAACTTCTCCAGTACAGGATACAAACATTCCATTAGAAGAGAATTAAATCCTGCTCCTAAAACCTACAATAAAATTAAAAGATCATATTTCAATTGGCAAGGGATTCGTTTTAAACATAATGCATCAGGGGTTCTCAACTATCGGCGCGTGCCCCAAATTTGGCGCTTTGACAAGTACTGATTGGCACTTTGACACTCTCTAAAAACAAAGAAATACATTAGGAATACACTGAGGAATCTAGGCAAGTTTGGCACTTTCCTCTCATGTTTTTTATTTATGTGGATCATTGTAAGGACTAGGTGAGAACCTCTGTAATACATGCACAGTTCACTTTACATTCACCAAATCCACATACAAATTATATAATTCACTGCTTGGGAAAAAATGCAGGACCTGTAAGGCATGGTGCCCAAATCATGACAAAAGCTTTTGAGTCATACGAAAGGGCTTGATTCAATTGTCTTGCTTCATGATGCAGAAAAATATAAGTATAATTTTATTTCTTCCACAAATGCAAAGTTACAGAGTAAACAACTTATAATGTACTATACATAAAACTGTAAAAACAACATTGTGGAGGAGGACTGAGAAATAAGCAAAAAGCCTGTCAAGTCCCAGACTCCAAATAACAATAATAAGTGCATACTGTCCTCTCCATCCTCAATGCGATGGCCACAGATAGTGGTGCAGATTGGTGAAGCATATAGGCAAGATTGTTACATTTCGGGTACAAGTGTGAAAATTGGCACAGATGTAGAGTTTGACTTCCTGATCGTTTCTGGATATAGACCCAAAAATAATTTTCCAAGATGGCCGCCAAAAATTCAAAATGGCCGCCAAAATATACATTTCAATGAATACAAGCATAAGATAATATAAAATAAAGACATTTGAACTTTGTTTTACTTTTAATGTTAAGATGAATTATCCAAGGCATTTCTTAAGCTATATTTAACATGTTTACTAACAAAATGGCTTCAAAAATCCAATATGGCCGCCAAAAATCCAAAAATTTCTGCAAAATTTAGATTTTTTTTATAAAATCAATAAAAATCTACAGCACAATAACTTTATGTGTCATGTAACGATAAATTTAACTATCTTACTATCTTATAACCCTTTCATGCAAAATCTCACTTGCTAACTAAAAACAAATGGCTGCCATTTATTCAAAATGGCCGCCAAAATATATTTTCAAATACAAGCGTAAAATTATATTTGAATAATTGAAATTTTGCGTTTTCCCACTTGTGATGATGGAGTGAAGCAAAGTTACATTTCTTAAGCTACATTGTATACGTGAATCCATAGTTCAAAACGGCAGCCAAATTTCTTATTTAACATACAAGATTGCTATAATCAGTTGAACAGAACAAATGGTGCAGCTACATGTATGTTTAGTTTGTAATTATAACATTGAACAAATTTGACACACCGTAGCGTCCAGAAATAGTCAGGCACATTTGTTAAACTTGTGTGTTTTTGTCTGTTATCCCACATTGTTAAGTGGATACCTACACATGGTTATCTGGTGTCTTTAACTCAAGAACGTTCACAGTTACCATGGCATTTACAACATGATGTGCATTCCGCTTTAAAGCATTTACAGTTTCCTTTGCACATGCTGAACAGAATAAGACATGAACTTGATCATCATCTCCGAGCAAACCAGAATAACTTCAGGGAAGGGAGAACCACGGTCGGTTACATTCTAGTCTTAAGACGTATCATCGAAGGTGTGAAACTGAACAACTTGCCTGCTATTATCACTTTCATTGATTTCAAGAAGGCATTCGACAGAATCCACCATGGTAAAATGTTGTCAATTATCAGGGCCTATGGAGTTCCTAAAGAGACTGTTTATACTGTTGGAATCATGAATCAAGGCACTATTAAGCTAAAGTGATAACACCTGATGGAGAGATGGAGGCTTTCAATATTCAGGGAGATACTTTAGCACCATATATTTTTGTGATTGCCCTAGACTATGCAATGAGGAAAGCTAAAAATGGAAATGAGGAAAAACTTGGTTTCTACTAGTCAAGAGGCAAAGCAGGAGTTGTCAAAAAGGTCTTACTGACTTGGACTTTGTAGATGACAAAGCCCCACTGTCAGAGAAGATTCATAAAGCGCAATATCTTCTCCATATAGTAGAAAAATATGATCATCTATAGGACTAAAAATGAACACCAAAAAGACAAAAAATGGCCTACAACCAAAAACTGCCAATTTTCTGTCAAGACAAGGATGGATCCAGCCTTGAGGAAGTACAAGATTTTAAAGGAGCGTGCATGTCAAGCACAGAACAGGATATAAAAGTACGCAAAGCAGTTGCCTGGAAAGCATGTAACAAGCTAACTAAGATCTGGAAGTCAGCTCTACCAAATGCCTTGAATTATGCCATCTTCGCAGTCACAGTCACATCAGACCTTCTTTATGGATGGGAAGTATGGAGAATTACCTGGAAAGCTGGGAAAGGCCTTAATGGTTGGTACACAAGAATGCTGTGAATGATCTACAACATTCCCTGGAACAGCATAAAACCAACAAGGAACAGTATGGAGAACTACCAAATATCTCTTAAAAATAAGAGAAAAGAAATTGTTTTGAAGGCCACTGTTACAGAAGCAAGCAAGCTCCTGTATCAGAATTGGTGCATTTGGGAATCTTAAACATAGGCAAAGAAAACCAGGCAGACCACCTCTCACATATGCAGATGTTCGGAAGGATACTGGTTTGGAAGGACCAGAAATTGAAACAGCCATGGGCGACAGGAAGCTTTGGAGGGCCATTGTGGTTCGACGACACCACTCGCCATAAGTAAGTAAGTTGCACATGTATACGTTGGCATCACCAACAGGCTTGCACCAGGATTTGAGAAGTTCTTGGCATATCTTTGACGGTTCAGGTAATTCAGACCAAACAGGTTCCAACACATGCAACTTTCCTCTTGTGTGCTTCTCCCAACCCCATTCACTTGGATCTGACAGTTCAGGATCACGAAGCAATGTTTGTCTCCAGATGTATCCAGCTTGGTACACAGTTCGCTTTGCATGCTAAAGAGCTGAATATGTAGGTGGTATAAGGTCAATGGATCTGGATCTCCCTTCTCAGTGAACAATAATATTCTTTTCGATTATGCTTGTCTCATCATAAATCATGATCACATATTTTTCAAGTGTTGGCATGTGATGGTTCAATGTCTCTTGTTTCGCAGGTTTTCCTAATGCTACAAATGTTCTGACAACTTCTGGATAAATTCTCATGGTGTCCCAAGCTGTTTTCTTTCCTTTTTGTAGGAAGGAGGATGTTTAGTCACAACAAGTGAATGCATAAAGCATAAGTAGTGACTGGGCCTTTTCTGTACCCAATGAATTTTCTATGGTATGGGCTGTTTTCCTGTTCCAAATGCCACCCATAATTCACCAAGGTTAATCTTGGAAAAGAGCACTATTGATAACACTAGTACGTCTGTATCCACCGTACGAATCATCACTCTTTTGTATCCACGCATAGAAGTGTCTGCAACATGCAGCAACAGGCTTGTGTTGGCTTCTTCAGGTAAACATGGTTGTTAGGTCTCTGTGTCTTCTCTGTCTGAATTACACAGCACCAATTTGCCAATTATTGTAGAGTACACCTCTTGTTGATCACTTTTGATCGTGGTAGTTTTTTTCAGCAAGGAAGGCAAGCAGTTCTGTTTTGTTTTCATCTACTCATTTTGGATAAATTCAGCCCAGTTGCAAGGAATCTTGACATTTGGTCCAATACGTCTACGTGCTCTCTTTCCCCCGATGTTGTCTTGTCATTGACTTCAAACTATATTAAGATATTCATCCCAAATGACATCCATTCTCTTGGTATTCCTTAACTTGGACTCAATGAATGGTAAGTAAACATTTTCGGCATACTCTAGGAACGTTTTAGCAGATCCTAGTTTCAAGATGTTGACAAATTGCTGCACCGTTGATATAAGCTTGACATCATTTTCAGGGCAGTCTCAGGGCATTGTTTTTCAAGACATTCTGTTAGGTCAGCTGTAGTTCCTGTGCGTAAGACCCAAACTTAGAGAGTGAAAGAGAGCAAGTTTACTTTGAATAAGTGACTGGACTTGTTGTTTCTCATTTGATGCAGTCTTGGTTGTGGGCAGCTAAAGAGAGGCAACTTGTTTCTTTTCACTGGACTGAAGCAGTTGGTGAGATCAAATGTTTCAGACTAAATCGTATTTTTTGGTGGGTATTATAGGGGTATTTAATATGTAGCTCAGCCATACTGTATTACCAGTAGTTTTTCTCTTTCACATATGTTCAAAAATGAACATTTCAAGCTTATATAAATTCAGAACAGACTTATTGCTTGTTTATTTTATGTTCACTATGGCATGGCAGCCATTTTGAATTTGACGGCCATGCTTGAAATATTCATAACAGTCATAACAGTTCATGTTACAAAAAATAAATATTGAAATATAAATTTAAGGCCAAATAGTTGCTCTTTTATGCTTCTAACCCAAAAAGTCCTTATTTTATTTTTTTTCCGATTTTGGCGGCCATTTTGGATTTGGCGGCCATATTGGGAAAAATTACAACACTTTTAACCATGCATGATAGAAAATATGAATGTTGCAAAATTGGTATATAAATTTAAAGCCAAATATTGGCTCTATTATGCTTCCATAAAACAAAATCCTGATTTTAAAAAAAAATGACATTTTGGCGGCCATTTTGGATTTGGCGGCCATATTGGAAAAATTATTTTTGGGTCTATATCCACAATTGTTTAGTAAGTCATTCTTTATATGTGTGCCAAATTTCATACTTGTACCCCAATTTGAACATAGGTTTCACCAATCTGCACCACTTAGAGAAGAAAGAGGGGACAGGATGTTTCATCTAAGATGGTAAAGACAAAAATGTATTTTTGAGAACAAATAGAAAAACAAAAATTCATGTTTTAC
>JXSR01S027872.1:7343-22986 GCA_000969725.1 Ophiothrix spiculata | reverse complement strand
CAGTATGGCAAGTGGAAAATAGATGGCTCAGTCAGAGCTATCAAAACGACATATAGCTTTCTAAATTAATTATCTGAACTGCGACAACTAATGCTCTACTTTCAAAGGAATTGTTTATTTGAGGAAGTCAAGTAAAGGAGACGGTGAGTATAATACCATGTGACTCGTCATATCAAAACTGGGCATTTATCTGCCTTCACTTGTTCCTGAATTGGTAGAAACTGCCATTGATCTAACGTAATGGCAAAACCATCGGATAACATGTTTGCTGCGGGTACTTTGAAAATGGAAAACCGTTCGTCATGATTACTGGCTATACTTTGTGTTGTTAGGGAGTAATCTTTGATTTGCTAGATCCTCTCGATTGCAGAAACAAATTGCAAAGTTTGGTTTCGACGATTCTGAATTTTAAGGGGTTTTTTTTGTTTGCAAGCGAAAGAATAAAAAGATATAGCTACATGTATCTGCAATGTAAGTATAAACATACACTCTTAGAAGGCCGGGATCAAATATACGAGTAGTTTTCCGGATCATTTTATTTTGATCCTTTAAGGATCACTTTTGATATTTTTTTCGGATCAATATATACAAATGGATCAAATTCACCAGGATCATTTTTGATCCGATTTTAGGATCATTTATTTTGATCCTTTTGATTACAATATCAAAGTTTTGATCCGTATTTCTGGATTACTTGAAACGTGATCTTTTGTTTCATATTTGAGTACACCCCATGCATATCCACTACATAGCCGGGAATGTATACAATGGCATAAATACGATGATTTCATCACACTTGATAACTGCCTGTTCCGTGGCCGAGTGGTTAAAGCATTGGTCTCGTAATTACATGGTGTACATGCGGTGTGGGTTCAAACCCTGATAGGGTCACTTCAGTGAGATGTTTTTAGGCAGATCTTTTTTATAAGAAATATTTGATCCTTTTTTCGGATCAAGAATTTTGATCCTTTTTTTGGGATCACTTTGATCCTTAAAGGGTAAGCTCATATTTGATACCTAAAAAGGATCAAAATTGATCCTTTTTGTCTCATATTTGATCCTTCCTTTCTAAGAGTGTAGGTGTCTTCAAGATTGTTTTGAATATTTGCTTGAAGAAATGCTTTCATAAAAATAGCACGGCTGATGGTTTAAAAATCTAAAACATCTAAATATGCGCCCAACGAACCTGGTTAATGTTGATGAAGCTGGTATTTCAACTAAATAGCAAGTCCACATATGGAAAATGTAACATCAGGTAAATATTTCCTTGTATTATTCTACTTTCTATTGAGCTTTGGTATACAGATACCTTGGACTATTTAAAAGAACTATACTTCCTTAATTAGAAAAATATTTCTTTAATAATCACGGGAATAACTTTACGGGATGGCTGAGAATAATATCAAAAAGCGTGCAGATACTGTGAATCGTTTTTAGCTGAAGAATTGTCTAAAAAATGTCACGAAAAGCATTTAAAACAGTTCACTTGCGAAGGATGTGTTATGTATTAAAGGAGCTTTTAACATTCTAATTATGTTTGCAAAAAATGAAAACACCAATAAAGATAAAACATATCAAAAAAGTGACAATGTTCACCCCTTGAGGGATTGAAAGAGGTAAGGGCTCAATAACTTTCGCGTTTGGTTTTTATCAAGAGATGCCTATTTCATCACAGCGTGGATTACATTCAGATACCTTTACTAAGTTATTGCATCGCTTTAAATTACTCCCTTTAACATCACCCAACCTATCTGGAATATAACACATATATAATATTTACAGGTTTTTTTACAACTCTAACTGATTTTAATTACACAGTATATATCGATTTGATTAGAGTAACTTTTAAATACAGTTATGTGTATCCTATTAGTTGATGGTCTAATGTTCCTTGAAAACCTCTTCAAGAAATATATCCATTACTTATTTATCAGGCTAAGGCCGATCCAGATACTTTGGCTTGTGGCTTGGCTAGAGGATTTTACTCAGTATGGCAAGTGGAAAATAGATGGCTCAGTCAGAGCTATCAAAACGACATATAGCTTTCTAAATTAATTATCTGAACTGCGACAACTAATGCTTTTAATTGATAAAATTTTATTTTTAGTTTTAGTTTTGTAGGGTTCTACATACTACATATCATTGTTTTTAAATAAATAAATAAATAAATAAATAAATCAACTTGAAAGTTATCAAAAGGAAATCGGACACCAAAAGCGACAAAAAAACTTGAAATTAGAACTTTATTAGACCAATTTTTGAAACGGGTGTTGAATTAATGATGGGAGGAAAACATATCTCCCTTTTTCAAATGCGTACATGTTTTTCATAATTACAGCATGTCATATTTACACTTCATATGCTAGAAAATAGCAGATAATTACTAAATATCGGGAAAATGTTGATCATTATCTTCAGGAAAATCAAACATTTAAATTAAAATTTTCATTTTGTTTGTTGATCTTGGGTATGATTTATTGATGCTATATATCAAGTAAGAGGCAAAGATTTGTTTGTAAAACAATCCTTTCACATCATAAATTGTAGATAAATCAAAAGAAATTTGATATTTGCATTAAATCTGCTGAAAATGGCAATTTAAAAAAAAATCAAATATAGAGGGCAGTATTTATTGTTGTCGACAACGATAATTGGAAATAAAAGAGTATCTAAATATTTTGATATAAAGGGTTTAAATTTGACTATAAAACTTTGCATTCTGTCATTATTACCGCTTGAAAAATCTCAAAATGTATAGGTAAAAGTATGGGGATGATGCTGGACTTGTCCAATGCCCCTTTAAATGTATAAAAGAGTAATATCAATCACTTAGTAATAGCTACATTTGATATCATAATGGCAAAAAATAAAAATAACCAATTCCACACTAACGAAGCATTGAAAAATAATGAAAACTCTATATTAAAACTAATTATTGAGATATGAAAACGAAGCAAACGAAATAAACAAAACAAAAGTTAGAAATCTGTCGTTTTTATAATGAAACATATCCTGTTGTACTTTATATCTTGTTTTCATCCTTTTTAACTAACCAAACATTGGCATTTCTACTCCTAACAGCCGAAGTAAACGCCATAAAATGACATTTGCGTGTACTATTTTAGGATGTCCCTTCAGTAAACTTGCGTCAATGATGATCCGCTAATGCCATCAGATGTTGATAAACTGTCGAATTTGACAATTGTGTTGTCAAGGATACTTCAACACACTCAATTTTATCTGTTCACCTGGTTGAATGTTATAAATCGTTTAATGGACCGGTATCGATTAGTAACAAAAAGATGTTTCTTTTGCAACTAAACTCTAAGGAACAATTTCAAAGCAAACAATGGATGATTTAATCCTGAAACATAAATACCTTTCATGAGATGTGCCATTCTAGCTTCAACATATCATAAAGACAACAAACTGCATTTGGTGAAAATAAATGTAACATCGAATTTGAAAAAAAAATCGTTAATTTTTTCAGATTCACATCATTCAAGTATTCTTCAAAAGATCTGTTAAATCTTATTTCAAAAAATAAGATTCGATGAATTATAGACCTATTTCTTAATACAAAAACAAACAAACTTAAAGTACATTTAACAAATTCGGAGCATTTCTTCATATAAAATGTATAACTGCATACTTTCAAGTTCTTTAGATTAATAAATATACATGATTTTCAATTCGCTTTGTTGTTATATTAAATCTATTTATATTTTAAAGGTTGGATCGTATTAAAATGTTACTAAGTACTATTTATTGGATATTAAATTCATTGAGCTATTACTGAACAGAAACTGAAGTATTCATGTTGCTTTAAAACTAATGGATCTGGATTTAATTACCAGTTTCAACGCATGCAAACTTGAATTAACTAGTGTCCATTTAATAGCTTGACGTTTATACGTTCATTCTTGTGCAAACTGTTCTCTTACTGCATTTACAATCTTAACTGGTGGTAACTAAAATCCCTCTTATGTCCTCAATCTTCAAATAAATCGAAAACTTAACAAAAACAAACATCCCCTTTGAGCTGGTTTATGCACTCTTAATTTTTTTTTTACTCTGTTGAGTTAAAATTTACTCAACGGTCACAGCTCATTGCTGAGTAAAATCTTACTCAATATTGAGTAAAATCTTACTCAACATTGAGTAAAATATTGCTTGGTTGAGTCAATACTACTCAACGTTAAGCACATCTTACTCAATGTTGAGTAAAGTTTTCCCAAAGTTGAGTAGGATTTTACTCAACAAAATGAGCTGTGACCGTTGAGTAAATATTTACTCAACAAGAGTAACAACTTTTTAAGAGTGTTCCATTTACTTTATCAAAGAGGACATTTATTGTGCCTCATCACAAAAATCGCCATTTCAAGACTTCAACATTACTGAGTGATAATAGCAAGCATTATTGCTCGGTAAAATCAAATAAATCTACTTTATTGCATTAGTAAAGAGTACCATGATTAAATCCGCCAGTCTCCTTGAGTCTTTCGCTTATATTACCATCTTTAAGACCTTTTTTGTATCAAACAGTGTGATTGCCAGTCCAAAGTAACTCGCAGTTGTGATTTAAAAAACAAAAAACCCAAAAAATCTTAACTAAATGTCTTCGACAGGAGGTCAATTTGTTAATGTATGGAGTTTACATGACCCCTTTCTCATCGCCTGCTAATAGTGCTCTTCAATTCATTTGTATTGTATTGTGTAACAAACTAAAGCTTTAGTGAAAAAGGGGAAAAAGGACATTTGAGTGGTTCTCTGGAAATATGCGCGAAAGGTCGCAATTTTCAAAACTGAGTTTATGATCCGCCATAATCTCAGCTTTCGAGTGATATATGATATGGCATACTTTCTTTCTGCAAACGTCATTTAAATATTGAAATACAAGGCAGTCCACTAAAAATCAGGCAGTAAAAATTGCCACAAATCGATTTTAAAGTTACTGATTACTATAGTGTGAGCCCGGAGTGTGAGATGGAAAAACGGGATCAATTACCTGTGAATAATTGCATTCCCGGCATAATTAACCTTTAAACGCGAAGCATAGTTTACCACTTATGCATTAATGCGTTAAATGTCAAAAAATTAAATTTGATCTTTTCACCATAGTTTAACTTTAGCAGCCATTTATTCAAAATCTTCAATCGCAACTTTCCACTCATTTTGCCAGAGCACTACTAATTTTTGCTTGGGTTACTTCAATCTATAGGGAATTAAAAAAAACACCGTAGTTATATTGATATTAAAGTCTGCTCTTTTCAGAGGTCTAGCATTAGCTTCTTTTGAGGTGTATTTTTAAGCCTTAGTACTTACAAGCCACACCTGTTGGTACATTTAATAGATATAATTCAATTACTTTCTCATACAACAATGACTGATAACATTGTTATTGAAAATTAATGCATTTTAGTCAATTTTGGAGGCCATTTTGAAAAGCGCCCTCATCTGACGAAAAAACGACCCTACAATTTGGTAATTGGTCTTACAAGCCACCTGCTGGTATATTTAATAGATATAATTCAATTACTTTCTTATACACTAATGACTGATAACATTTTAATTGGAATTTGATGCGTTTAGTCAATTTTTGAAGCCATTTTGAAAAGCGCCCTCATTTGACAAAAAAACGACTCTACAATTTTGAAAACAAGCTGTAATGGACAGCTTATGGTACAGAGTAATTGATAAAAGTGCAGCATCTTTTCCTTAATTCGAAAAAAAAATGTTTTCTTTAATAATCATTGGATTAACTTTACGGGATGGCTGAGGAATAATATCAAAAAGCGTGCAGATACCGTGAATCGTTTTTAGCTGAAGAATTGTCTAAATATATGGCACGAAAAGCATTTAAAACAGTTAATGTAATTTATTAATGCAGCTTTCAAGACATAAAATTCTAATTATATTTGCAAAGAAATGGAAACACCAATAAAGATAAAACATATCAAAAATGTGATATTCTTTACCCCTAAGAGATTGAAAATGGCGAGAACTCAATAACGTTCACGTTTGATTTTCTAAATCGTGTAATTACATTCAGACAACTTTACTAAGTTATTGCATCGCTTTAAATTACTTCCTTTGACATCAACCCACCTGTCTTAAATATAACACATATCAGTTTACAACCTTTACTGATTTTAGTTACACGACACATTAAGGAGGATTCACATTTTACTGAGCACATGGATTCCTTTTACCCTTAATACTGATTTTACTTGTGAAAGAATGTCGTGTTGATCGTTCGGATTTTATTTTCAATATGTTGAGGGATGTCCTTATTTTTTACTAATTTTCTAAAATGTGACCCGTCATATCAAAAGGTACCTTAAGTGTGGCAAAATCAAAATCAATTTTTGGTATAATCTTAAAGCTGAGACTTCAAGCTTTAAAATGTCACCTTCCTTTTAGTTTTAGGATGTTCGGTTGCAAAGTTATAGTCAAATCTCTAAAAGGCCTATGGCTGAGTCGGAAAAAGGTAGTAATGAGAAAATCGTGTTTAAAGTTTGTGTACTCAAATTTACCTATTTTGTTCTGCACATAAATAGTGCTGCATTGAATCTCAATAGCAACGGGTAGTTACCAAAGTCGTATCATCACAAAATGTTGCACACATGTTGAGTAAGCTATACCAGTAAATTCATTAACTTTATTTTGAAAAAAAAAAATAATTAATTATTGATTAATTAAATTAATTGATTATTAGAACCTTTAATCCACGATTTTCTATAAAATCTTGGATGGAGAGGGATTTTTACCTTGGATATTTACACCTTTTTCCAATTTTTTGGATTTTGGAACCTGATTGATGTGATTATATACTCTCCAAAGGTAACGTTTGCGATAAAATTAGAAATTCGATGTTAGACGCGATTTTTGACTATGCTCAGCTTCAATGGCCCGTATCTCGTATTATATCATGATTACAGTGATTTGAGCCGTGCAATAGTTTGTACTATTGCACGGCATGAAACAAACCTGTGTGATATCATGATATAAAACAGATATTGAATGCCTATGCACGTGCAATAGTACAAAATATATCATTCGGTCAAATTTGGACTGATCCATTTCACTCGGCTACGCCTCGTGAAATAGAAAAGTCCAAATTTGACCTCATGATATATTTTGTACTATTGCACTCTCAGGCATTCAATATTTGTATAATATACTATGCCGGTATTAAGGTACCTTTAGATATGACGGGGCACAAATGTATTATTTAGTTCTGTGTAAACGTAATATTCCAACAAATTTATGAACAAATTGAAGACCTAGGTGGAAGAAGTGGGCAAGTGCCAAAATACTAGTTTCGAGTTATGAGTGTTTAAAGTTTTGACTTTTTAATAACTTCTAAATCGAAAGTGATTCTAAATTCACATTAGGCATATTGTTATAGTTTACGAGGTTAAGAGGTGATCAATTCCAGTGAATATGAGGTCTGTATCGATGATCGATTTTCTGCAATCAATAATCACTATTTTGTACTTGACCACTTCTTCCACTAAAATCATGGCCGCAAAACAAGTAATTGTAAATATTTTAAAAAAAGTAATCTAAACTGTCCTATATATTTTTGGAATCTGTAAGTCAAGACGAACAATTTTAGACGTTATTCACGCACATCGGACCACTTGAAAATTTGACTTCTATTGACCTCGCATTGATTTTTATGAAAAAATAAATATAAAATAATCAATTGAAAAAGACAACAGATCAAGGGCCCAACACAGAAAATTATCCCCTGTCATCCACAAAATTATTTATTGTTATGACAATAAATTTGTTATAAAACCATATGTATTTGAAATTTACATGCAAGGCGAGTAATTTGATATGTAACTTGACATATTTTGAGCTTATCTCAAATTTGACCCAAAATTCACTGAAGCGTGACAACCCCTTACGAGAGGGTTAATCACCCCGAAATTCGTCAAAATATTTCCTGTTCTACTCTGACCTCAAACCGCCAATAACCCAATTTCGTCAAAATGGTACTTGACCACTTCTTCCACAAAGGTCTTCAATTACAAATATTGTGAAGCCCTCCTAAGTTGTTTGTTATTTCCCAAATGTTTTACATCTGGTTTGAAAACAAAAGTGGGTGAAACATGAAATTTTACATAAACGAATTTTAAAAACCGTTATCTATATTTTTCCTGTCGATTGTCCTTTTAAAATGTTTTTTTTTGTTTGTTTGAACTTCAGTTCAACTTTTTGAAATAAAATTTAACATATCTTTTAAAGAATACTTGAATGATGTGAATCTGAAAAAAAAACGATTATCTTCAAACTCGACCGTTACATTTATTTTCATCAAATAAAGTTCGTTATCTTTATGGTTTCTTGAAGCTGGAATCGCACAGTACATCTCATGAGAGATGCTCCATTAAACGTTTTACAACATTCAACCAGGTGAAAATATAGAACTGAAGTGATTTGAAGTACAATTCGACAGTTTATCAACATCTGATGGCATTAGCAGATCATCGTTGACGCAGTTTACTGAAGGGACATCCTAAAATAGTACACGCAAATGTCATTTTGTGGCATTTACTTCGGCTGTTAGGAGTAGAAATGCCAATTTTTGATTGTCATGTAGTTAAAAAGGATGACAACAAGATATAAAGTACATGTACAGTACGATATTGTAAAAACGGCAGCTTCCTACCCTTTTTTTTTGCTTAGTTTTCATATCTCAATAATTAGTTTTCATTATATTTCAATGCTTTGTTGGTGTGGAATTATATATTTTTTTCCCATTACGATATCAAATGTAGCTATTACTAAGTGATTGATTGTACTCTTAAACATTACAATGCCGTATTTTTCTTTTGTTTACATAAAAATTGCAATTTTTGCCTCATTGGAATGCTCAATTTGTAAGTAAATTATGCGAATGCGTATATCAGACAAAATTTAGATAATGTAGATACTTAAAACAGGATATTCACAGCTCAAACAGGGCGAAGTCAGAGTCGTATTTAACGTATTTCAAAGGGTCAACTTTTGCGAAGTAATCTTTAGGCGTTATTTTGACCTTGATATTGGACGTGAAATCACTAGTAAAGTTTAATGTATAAACTAGAGACTCTATTCAATATGTACGCAAAAATTGTGATGTTCTGATAGGTGTAAGTAGGTAAAAACTTGCAGTAAACATGACATTCAGCCGAGCGAGACGTTTTTAGGGACTGTAGCCTTAAACATTTCATTAACATTGGTAATTAGAGTATTATCAAAATGTTGCAAAGCAAACTATTTGTCCACACTTTTTTTTTTGAAGGGGACATTTATTCATTTAAGGGGTTTTCTCTGAGATGCAAATACTCCATTTATTTTCTTAAAAATTTAGTATTTGGTAGATTTATTTGTGCTGATAACGATTGTAAAATAAAAAAATATAGGTCACCGTGCTCGTTTTTGAGATACAGGCATTTCAAAAAGTACATATTTCCCCAAAAAATCACCCGATTAACCATACAAAGTATAGGGAAAACTCCAAAATGTCGATCATTATGTGCTTGTAAAATAGTAAATCCTCCATTTATTTTTTTAATTTTCACATATGTTAAAGCACTTTTTGCGCTCTTCAAAATACTGAAATAAAAAATATGGTCACCGTGTTAGCTTTCAAGAAAAACGACCAAAACTGGCATTTATTTGATAAAATTTGATTACTTTGAAGGCACATCTGCGTCTGCATATTTCCCGCGTATATATTACGCAGCTAGACGGCGCGTGATTAACCAAACGCGTTAGTAAAGCATGCGTTCAGTGTGCATTGAAATTTGAGCACGCAAATTTTTTTTTTTTTGATTTCTTACTATTTATGAAAAAAATCGTTATCCCGCAGTAGTAAGCAACTGCATCTCAGAGAAAACCCCTTAAAAAAAAAACGTATTGAAGTTTACAAAAGGTCGAAAAACGTGTATGCCTTTTTGCGTACTTATCAAGATGTTTCTATCTGTATCACATTGTAATGTGTTTTAATATTTGATTTGTACAAATACCTGGAATTTGTTACAAAATTAAAGTTTATTATCTAAAAGTTTTTATAATTGTGGATGAAATTTAGTTTTAAAACTTTTTAGAATTAAGATCTCAAAAACAGATTATTTAAAAGAAAGGCGCAATTCTATTAATAGCTACAATATTGCTTCTTGATTAAGTCGGTTTCTTTTTAATTTGTAACTAGAAGAACCACTAGTAAAAGTGCCACCAATTTTGATATGTATGCACTGCCTTTTATTAGTTTGTTGTTGAATAATGGCTGACATGGTATGAAAGTTGAATATCTGACAGATTTCAAACGTTAATAATGGAAACACTTCAAATAACATCACCATCATGCACAAATAGGGTTAAGCATAATGCCGATATTATGTTACATTGTAAGAGCCTGACAATGTTAAGTTTGGGCAAGGACTCTTATATAAACATGTTTTTAAAAACGTCATGCAGTAAAAAAAAAACTCAATGGGTACCATCTTGTAAATGCTTATTTTTTGTGTATCAATGCTTAAATGTGATAATATACAATATAGAACACATCCTCAAAAATTTAGACACACACTTTTTGTGTTATCATTCTTATTTTCACAAACGCGAAATTCTTAAACAATCTTAACAACCTAAAGGCTACAGATCTTATTCGCGAGCAAGACGGCGAAATGTAATATTTACTGCAAGTTTTTCCAATTAACACATGTAAGAATATAAATATATTTGGCGTTCATATGAAATAAACTATTTAGTTTATGAATGAATCTTTACTCGAGATCATGTCCATGATCAAGGTCAAAATGATATCAACCAACTTTTTTGAAATAGTTGCCACCTTTTATGCAATACTTCGATTGTTTTCAAATTTTGACAGATTGTAGATTTGATACTTCTTTTTGAATTATAAATAATATTGCATAAACATGTGGTGTTGATTTTGAATATTAATGTAATATATTAAAACTCATGTTGTTTAGCCTGAAAAACTTTTCATTTCAAATTTTGAGAGATTGTAGATTTGATATTTCTTATTGAATCATAAATAATGTTCCATAAACATGTGGTGTTGATTTTGAATATTAATGTAATATATTAAACCTCATGTTGTTTAGCCTGAAAAACGGACGTGAACTACGATTCTGACATCTCCCGTTTTTAGCTCTGTATTGTGAACTGTTTTTAATATCTATATTATATCTTATCTTTGCTTCCAAGCATTCTCTTGGCTCAGTCAAGCGTGATAAAGACATTAAATCACCTGCTTATCACTCTACTGCAGATAAACATTTCATATGACCACTAAACTTGAGTAAAGAAGTGACCTTGAACAAGGCGTTGATGTTTCCCTCTTACCAGTGCATGAGAAAATTGATCACATTCGGAGTTCCATTTCACACCCAACAAGATTACCTATCAAATCTGACCAAAAGTAATATAAGTTTCCAGATATTTTCATCATAAATTGACCTTTACATAAAACAGTGGTAACAGTATTTTTATTCCAACTATATGAGCAACCGTGTATATAATTTTTTGACGTTATGAATGTCAACAAAAAATTTGCAATTCTACATATAGGAATTTATTATAAACCTAGTTTTTTAATTGTAAGCATGAAAATAATGACATAATATCTAGCCCGTTTCAACTCATGTAGATTAAATGACCACTTGTGTACCTTTTTGGTGGACGTTTCATTAATTGTCAATTTAGTGGGAGGGGGGTTGAGACACTTTACAGCACCACCCAACATCTCATCCCATCCCCGTCCCCCCAAAAAATTGGAGTCACATATTGGTGTATGTTAAAATGATAATTCTAACATGTCCTGTAAGTTTAAGTTTTGTAGTTTGCAAGTGTTTACAAAGTTGCAATATTTAATATCAAACTACCCCGATAATGAACTTTCTACATGTATATTATAAAACTTCAAACACAAAGGTGTTTAAATTTTACTTTGAAGAAGGTCGACAACCTACAGGTACTCACTAGGTGAATACCGTCCTTTATCAATTAAATCCGAGTACAACTTACAGCAAGTCAACATATTTGATCTTGTTGCAGGGGATTTTATACAAATACTGTTGTAGCGTTCCTTGTTTTCGTTGTGTAACTTCGAGTTTCCTATTGCACTCTGACAGGCAACTGTTTATGAATATTGCACACTTTAAGTAGTAGAATCAAAGCGAATTATGAATATTGCAGAGCTTTTTCAGAATACTTCCTGCCAATCTTTTAAAAAAATGAAAACAGATTATCTTCAAAGGATTTTGAAGGGAAGTGACAAAGTGTTAAGATTAAAGTAATTTCATGTGTCTGTTACAGGACTCTATTAAATATTCGTGGGAGTGAAAAAAAAACAATTTAAGAAAATGCTAAAAACTGTTTGTTTGAGCTACTCGGTCCTTAATCCAAACTTTTGAATCATTTTCGTTAACATATAAATTCACTGTAATAAATCATTAAAAAATGCGCTCAAGTCTCTACATGTTACCTCATAGACGTGGATTGTTGGGACCAAATCGCAGCGATTCCGTGGTGATAGCGGTTCCAATGATGTGCATTGCTTTGGGTGCGAAAGGTTCCGGGCTGGAACCGATGTGAAATGTCTCTTTTTTCTCCTATGACGTACATAAACCGGAGCATCTTTAAAATCCATGCTATATAAATTCAGTAATTTTTGATGTCTTTTCAAAACCATTCACAACATGTGCTGTACATTAAAATCAAACGTTGCTTTACCCTTCCCGTATTTTAGTACCCCTCTAAAAAGTCGGGATGCTGGCGGGACAAATATCAAAATATCGGGACGATATTTTACTACTTTTACTGTCCCGAGATTTCTATCCCGTAAATTTAGTCAAAATAATCAAATTTTAACACAAATATCGAGGTTTTATATCGTTTTTTGGCTGAAAATAGCAAAATTAACGGTTTATACATCGGGACAAAACATAAAGTTCGGGACGGTAGATGTGTTTGAAGCGACAGATACCCGCTTGATGTTATGTCATGTGTTTAATGCCCAGCACTCCAGTTCTCCTTTGCCGTGAACCAATGATTAGGCCCTTGAGATATCTATCATAGTGCAGTACAGATTATGATAGTCTTTTCTTTCTTTTCTTCATGGACTATTTTGTTCACTTCAGCATTTTAGGGGGAAAAAATATATAGGAATAGAAGTTTCAGCTTGTATGCTTTTTTTATGCGGCTAGTTTTAATTTTGATATTTACTCTCTGAAGTAATGCTGCGTTAACAAAGTAGTCAGCAATATATTTGTAAAATAAAGATAACTTATTGCAATTCAGTGCAACTGCTGTATTATGGTTTTCATATTATTGTCTCAGCAAACCAATAATATGTTATGACTTTATGTGAAAAACAGAATGGCAAATCCAGCGGAAAATAGGAGATATCCGGAAAGCTCCAGTTATACAGCCAAAGGTTTAATGAAGAGGAGGAGTTGAATGTTTGCGCATGTCACATTGCTGCCCTACTGAGGGTTTCTAGAGTGCAAATGGAATTCATTCATTAAAACTTCACACGCACCATAAAAGCATCTGATTAGAAATAACCCATAACAAGAAAAAGTGCTGGGTGTCAGAATAGCATAACGTATAATTATGCGGCTAGTTTTAATGTTGATATTTCCTCTCTGAAGTAAATGCTGCGTTAACAAAGTATCCAACCACATATATTTGTAAAACAAAGACAACTTATTACAATTCAGTGCAACTGCTGTATTATGGTTTTGATATTATTGTCTCAGCAAACCAATAATATATTATGACTTTATGTGAAAAACACGATCTGAAGAATAACCCAGGACTATAGTTTGCGAAATTTCCAATCGTCTATTTTGAAGGACTTTCCGTTTGAATTTGAGTTTTCTTTTCAGAATTATTGTTTGAAACAACCGTGGAATTGACTATGTTATCGATAAAACTATTGAACGGATCATAGAAAACTAGTTTGTCACAGGAGAGCTACTTTCAAAGGAATTGTTTATTTGAGGAAGTCAAGTAAAGAAGACAGGTGAGTATAATAACATGTGACTTGTGATATCAAAACTGGGTATTTCTCTGCCTCCACTTGTCTCTGAATTGGTAGAAACTGTCATTGATCTGTAACATAATGGCAGAACCATCGGATAACATGTTTGCTGCGGGTACTTTGAAAATGGAAAACCGTTCGTCATGATTACTCGCTATACTTTTCGTTGTGTTTGTCCTTGTTCATTGTTCATGTCATAGATTAAAGAAAGTCCAGATAGGAAACTTGTCTATTTGCACCCTAAAAATCCGGCTAGGTTAGGGGATTGCGCCACGCGGGCGCAATGTCTGGACCGACGCTGCGCGAGTGCGTAGTGACCCACCTCTGCGTTCAGCCTCGCGCTACTATTACTTGACTACAACGCAATACGCATCTTACATTTTGCCGCTAAATTTGGCGTAAGCAAGGAACAGCGCTTGACTGGCTTGATAGCCACATTCTTAGTCAAATAACCATTTAGTTGCCAAAGTACGGTTCCTGTTTTCACGCGCTTCGAGATACTTTTGGATGATTTTTGCGCGTTATAAGAACGCTTAATTATTATTATTATTATTATTACTTTGTGTTGTTAGGGAGTAAGCTTTGATTTGCTAGATCCTCTCGATTGCAGAAACGAATTGCAAAGTTTGGTTTCGAAGATTCTGAATTTTTATTTTTTTTCCTAAAGCGAAAGAATACAAAATTATAGCTACATGTATCTGCAATGTAACTTTTATGATAGGTGTCTTCAAGATTGTTTTGAATATTTGCTTGAAGAAATGCTTTCATAAAATAGCACGGCTGATGGTTTAAAAATCTAAAACACCTAAATATGCGCCCAGCGAGTAAGTTATGAACGTTTGCAGCTAAATAGCAAGTCCACATATAAAAAATGTAACACCAGATATCATTCGAATAAAGCTTTCCTTGTATTATTCTACTCCCAATTGTGCTTTGACAGACAAATACCTTGGACTATTTAAAAGTTCAATTGCAGCATCTGTTTCTTAATTCGAAAAAAAAAATTTTCTTTAATAATCATGGGATTAAGAAGAATGATATCAAAATGTGCGCAGATACTGTAAATCGTTTTTAGCTGAAAAAATTGTCTAAAAATATGGCACGAAAAGCAGTTGACGTGAAAGGATGTGTAATGTATTAATGCAGCTTTTAAGACATACAATTCTAATTATGTTCGCAAAGAAATGAAAACACCAATAAAGATACAACATATCCAAAAAGTGACATTGTTCACCCCTTAAGGGATTGAAAGAGGTGAGGGCTCAATAACGATCGCGTTTGGTTTTCTCCAGAGATGCCTATTTCATCACAGCGTGGATTACATTCAGACACCTTTACTAAGTTATTGCATAGCTTTAAATTACTTCCTTTAACATCACCCCACCTGTCTGAAATATAACACATATATACTAGTAACAGTTTACAACGTTTACTGATTTTAATTACACAACATATAATCGATTTGATTAGAGTTACTTTTAAATACAGTTATGTGTATCCTATTAGTTGATGGTCTTATGTTCTTTGATAACCTCTTCAAAAATATCCATTACTTATTTATCATGCCAAGGT
>JXSR01S027869.1:88370-106030 GCA_000969725.1 Ophiothrix spiculata | reverse complement strand
ATGCCCTAATGAATACAAGTATTACTGTCTCAATGGAGGGAAATGTACATGGCTGGTCAAATTAGAGAAACCATCATGCAGGTACGTATAGTAGCCTCAATATTATAACTATCTTTGCTTTTCCCCTCAATGAATTTTGAAAAAAATGGTAGTTTGACAATAATTACAAGTGATAATGCAGGATTGAGCTTTAAACAGATGACACATTCCTACTGTGTGTTAGAATATAGGACATTTTAGTAAAGACATTTCTATTTGGTTTTCTGGTCAAATTTGGAATGGTTAAATACTGCATTAAAGGAAATAAAAATACAAAAAACCATTCACAAATTATGTAAACGTGACATATATTAAAGCACCAAACTGATGAAGAGGCAGTACCCACCCATTGGCTTGAAGCACTAAACTGATGAAGAGGCAGTACCTACCTATTGGCTTAAAGCACCAAACTGATGAAGAGGCAGTACCCACCCATTGGCTTAAAGCACTAAACTGATGAAGAGGAGGTACCCACCCACTGGCTTGGTATATAACTGGGCATTAGATCTGGGTGTGATGGTCTGGTGATCACATTCCACTTGGCTGTGGCACTTGGTATAAAAGCATTTTTATATATTAGCAATTACAAGGAGGTTTTAAACGAAAATGGGTTCGGGCAAGTAAATGTCATATATTTATCTTAATATGTGACCTGCTCCCACAAAACCCGGACAAAGTTAGAAAAAATCATTTTTCTGATTTGCCTATATTAAACATGCTGAAATTACAAGCTTTAAAATGATGTATCACTTGTCAACATTGTTCATTCTTTTGCCGATGAAAAGTCAATATTTCCCTTAAAATGTCCCTTGTCTTCTATTGATTTGTGGCATGTTCATTGGGTTGTAACTCAGTAAGTGCTCTGGCGACTTTGTCCGGGTTTTGTTGAAGCAGGTCACATATGTGTCCCGTCATATCTAAAGGTACCTTAATACCGGCATAGTAAATTATGAGATACGGGCCATTGAAGCTGAGCATAATCAAAAATCACGTCCAAGGTCGAATTTCTAATTTCATGAGAAATGTTACCTTTGAAGTGTATTCTATCATATTAATCAGGTTTCAACATCCAAAACATAAGACAAATGTTTTAAAAATCGATATAAAAATCCTTTCCCCATTAAAATTTTACTTAATACAAAAACTTCAAACTCAATTTTCTCAGAACTATAGTTTTCCGAATCAGCCCGATGCCTTTTGCCAATTTGGATGTAACTTTGCAACCGAACGGCCAATAACCAAAAGTAAGGTGTCATTTCAAAGCTTACAATCTCAGCTTTCAGATGAGACTAAAAAATCCATTTTGATTTTGCCGACCTTAAGGTACCTTTCGATATGACGGGTCACATATAGTCAAATAAAAACACTTATAAAATAAAAAGGAAGTTCAAAACAGGATAATAATATCTAGTTTAATATAAAACAATATGGGCCCCTAATTCTCTGCTATATCTTGTCTCTGTGTGCTATATGCTGGCAAGTATCCACAGAACTATTATTTATTGAATTTATCTGACAATTGTGAGTTAAAAGTGCCAGAATTCTTTCACGTTCAATTATAACATTGAAGGTGAAGGATATCTTGATTTGACCATCTTGTAATATGTATTTGTTTTTTGTCTTATTTTACTGAAATCTTTTCAATGAATGGACACATTTTTGGAGGAGTATATAGGATATAGATCGAAATATCATGTGGGAGCAGCACTTGAATTTTTGTTGTGGGGTGTTGTGGGATACCAAGTTTTTAAGGGATAAAATGTCAACTATTTTGCTCTTAGAAATTGATATAGAGGGGTAGGTTGCAAGTGCTTCCAATGGGAGGGATTGAAAAATACCTTGCTTAAGGACTAACTACGGCCCAGATCGGTATTCACAATGTCTCCTGAGCATAATATTCACAATTGTCCCTGAGCACAAGATAAAAACTGATAGGCCATATACCATTACATACCATATTTCTCAAGATGAATCCAAACCCCTTCTTAGACACCTAATGCAATGACAAAAATCAAATGACAAGACAAAGATAGCAGTAGGGATTCTCCTAGGTACAGCCTGTAGTATTGGAGGAAGCAATGTGCTGCACAGCTGATAACACAGTGACATAAATATATCATGATTATCATCAATTCAAACACTTTCTACGAGGACATATATGTTTTTGCATCTTCAAATAAAGTGAAGGTAGCAAGCAAAGGTCAGGTGGAGTAAGCTTATTCATCTTTTATACAAATACATTTTGACTTGATCTGATCTTGTGATGGTTATAATTTGGCATGAGGTGATCCAGGAAAATTTGACATGATCATACTTAAATCTCAGATGTTGGTAGTCATACATGATAGAACCCCTATTTCTATGTTGAGCGCACATGTTGTAACCTTTAATCATGAGATAAACTTTCTACCAATCAGCTGTTTTCAAAGCTATTCAAGAATCATAATACAGTGCACATTTCCTTTTTGTTAACATCAACAGCTTCGATTTGCTGACTGTACATTTAAAATGTAGGCCCATCATATATTGCATTTATCATAAATCAGGAGAAATACTATTTTCACATCTAGGAGTTGTAACTTGCGAGCTGAATAAAAACGACGATGTATTACAGAAATGGGTATGCATTATTTACAATGATATCAGGAAAATGTAATCTATATCGGTATTTTAGGGTGTACCCTTTCGCAAATTGAGATGGATCCAGTTCATGTAAGATATGCATAGAGCTTTAAACTAGCAAACTCATCCTGCAACTGTCATCGTCACATTCTTGAGGATCTTATACTTTATATTAAAAGCTTCACATTCAGCATAGCCTAGCCTGGACCTAGCCATATAAGCTTAAACTTGTAAATCTCAGCGTGTTTAGTACATACTTTGGTTCCTGAATAGGGATTAGTATTACTCATGTCCAGACACTCACTTAATGCAAACTTTAGTACATTTAAGCTTATTTGTAGCCTTTAAAAAGTTCTTCACAAAGGTTTTTCATAATCTGAATTCAGAAGTGAAGTTATTGTTTTTTCCTTGTCTTTTCAAATCATGTCTGACAGTCTGTATCATAATATTCCTAAAAGTTACTACATCATGTCTATCAAGACTCCACATTGTCAAATAGACTTGTAATACTATAGTCGAATAAACCATCATTTGCCAAGTAAAGGCTTATTGAAATTAATTAAGATATACCACTTAATTTTAAGATTACTAATGAGGCTGAAGTAGCTTATTCAATAACCAGCTTAATATTCCTAAAGTGTGTATAATCTAAATAGTGAATAAGTCACTAGCTTCCAGTGAAATTGTTTTATGACCTATGGATGTTCAATAAGTTTGTTGCCTGAGGTAGAAGGAGATAAGCTATGTACCATTTTCATTAATATGCTTTATTTAGAAAGTATAGGTAAAATAAAAATTTACTGGACAATGTAAACAAAAATCCAGGGAATGGCTTGCATTTACAAACAATTGGGACCTGAACTCTGCATTTCTGTTCAAACTGTCCAATAAATTATTGTTTAGCCTATAGGTAATCTATCTACATTTTTGTACTACAGACACTTAAAACATGCTTGTTAGAGAGTTCTTCAGTTTAGATTATAGCATTAACAATCAATAAAAGTAACAATTGTGATATCATACACTGCAAAAACTGTAGAACTGTCCGAAGGTATTCATAAAGTGTTCAGAATGTGTTCTCAAAGTGTTCCAGAACATCATTTGAACACATCCAGAACACATTGAACATGTCAAAACGCGTTCTATATCTGTTACATTTAGAACGTGTTCTACAGTTCTACAGTTTTTATTATTATTATTATTATTATTACCAAGCATTTATAAAGCGCTCTACAAAGAACACAGCGCTAAAACATATACAAACAACAAAAATATACCAACAAATTATGCAGAAAAGAGGTGAGTTTTAAGTGCACGTCTGAAAGCTGGCAACGACACAGACTCTCTCAGATTAGCAGGGAGCTTATTCCACAATTTAGCAGCCGCAACATGAAACGAAGAATCCCCAGCACGTTTATGAGACCGTGGAACGAACAGCTGGGTGGAATCAGAGAAAGATCTGAGTCGCTGCCTGCATTCAGACGTATTCCTAACACTCTGTAATGAAACCAATTCAGATAAATACGATGGTGCAATGCTGCTAATACACTTATACACATACATAGCAATTTTGAAATAAATTCTATCTTTAACGGGGAGCCAGTGGAGGGATGAAAGCAGGTCTGCCGAGCGACTGTCCCGTCCACAAGCAAAGACAAGCCGAGCAGCTTTATTTTGAAGACGCTGTAATCGCATAAGATCTTTAGAGCACGCATTGTACAAGAGCGAATTGGCATAGTCAATGCGGGACAGGACAAGCGCTCGGACAGCACTGTGACAGGCCTCCTGTGATATGAAACGTCGGATGCGCCATAAATTTCTGATATGAAAATTGACAGTTTTGCAAACATTGCCAATGTGCGTGGACATGGTTAGAGACGAATCTAAGGTGACACCAAGATTTTTGACATTTTTTTGATTTTTGCAGTGTACCCATCTACGCCCTGATATTTTTGAAATCTGCAGCCCAATTATTTCAATGCTATTTGAAGGAATACTCTTTGTTATTTGAAGGAGTACTCTTTCCTAAGTTTTGACACCTTGTCTTTATTGAATTCATAGTGTGTAATGTCTGGGAAAGAGATTTTAAGGTTATTATATGTCAGTTAAGTTTTGTTATTTCTTCAGTTTCAAGGTAAAAAAACATCTCTTAAAACCTTAACAAGCAATTTTCAAGTTTTATGGAAAATAAAACAAAAAGCAGATGTTTACTTGAAACTTTCCAAATATTCATCAATTAAGTTGAGTTGCATATCTTATAAATCAAAACTTACCTCCTTCTACCTCAGGCCAATAATTTATTGAATACCCTTGTTCTGCTGTGAGGATTCTACATGTAGGCCTTCAGTTCCAGACTTGAACCTCGGGAAATTATATAATCATCCCAAATCTGGAGACCATTTTGTGCTTGCAAAATCAATTTACTGAGATAAGATAGAAAGCAACAGGTGCATGGAATATGGCCTTTTAAAGCATCCAAGCATTGATTCACAGTTTTGAACCAATGTCTCAACGATCTTTGCTTCATTCCAGTTTTGTTACAAGGACAAGACTGAGTATTCATTTTCAGTTCCAACAATCACAAAACTGTGCAAGAATCTATGCATGGAGCAAAAAAAAAAGAATATTTGTTTGATTGCAACCCGGTCGCATTTGTAACAAAAATGAAGAAAATTCTGTTTCTTTTCCAAGACATTTGCTGCTTTATATTTTTCTTTTTAGTTATAATTGTAAAAATATTCTCAGGCTAATAGTACCCTGGTATCTATGGATTAGAAAGTTTCTTGGTCTTTCTAATATTAATTTTTACTAAAATTAGTTAATGGTACTTATAAGCAACAATCGAAGCCTTTATATGGTAATGTGACTACACACAAATATCAGAAATAGCAAATTCATCTTCAAGTTGACATTTAGAACCCATCGCACCCTCTCACAAGTGTCAAGATAACCACTATTTGACGTCACACAATTATCAGCTGGGTATAAATTGCAATTTCCACAATTCATAACACATTAAGCAGGATGTGGTAAAATAAATACTAAATTTAAAAATAAATCGGATAATCTTTGAGTCCTCCTAGTAGAATCAACCCCAACCCTTCATCACCTATTATACAGAGTTCGATCACGAAGCTAAGATGGGTGGGTACCGCACCTTAGTTATAATAATAATTAATTGCCTCCTTCACTCTAACAACAGTCTAGTCATATCATATTATTTTATTTTTTCAAAGATCGTCCTCAATATATACTAACTTAATATGAACAACATACTGTTAAAATCATGGTAATAAACTTTAATTTGATATGATTGACGTATTGTTTCCTTTCACGTAATTTTATTTTCTTACTTTATGAAATTCATAGTGAGTTAACAATCATGATTCAAAAGTGCCTTTAAAGATACTTAGTTGTGCTCTGCCACAAGGCTCAAATCAGATATGAAATCTGTCCAAATAAAGTTCAGTGACAACCAGTTGTTATAAACATGCCTTTCAAGATGTATTAAAATACTTGAAGTATTGAAGTTTTATATTTTAAAGATAATTGGGCAACAATATCAAAAAGAATATCCAGTAATGCAGTTCCAGTTTGAGATTTTCTAAATGTTTTAATTTGTATTCAATTTAACGAAGATAAATTTGTGGCACGACACTTATGTAATAATTAGTTGAAAGTAATATATGTGAATGTGTTAGTTACTATATATTAAAGGAACCAGGGGCCGATTTCACTAACATTTAGCGATGGTCGCTAACTCCGTTTTGATCGCTAACTCCAAAAATGATCGCTAAATAGCGGGTTTTAGCGATTGTTTTTGGAGTTTAGCGATCAAAACTGGGTTAGTGACCATCGCTAAATGTTAGTGAAATCTGCCCATGGTCTGATTTTTCAAAATTTCATTTTCAGTGTTATATTAAAGATGACCAATGAAGAGGTGTAAGTTCCAAATTTCAGCTGAATCGGTCGAACCGTTTTCATTGTATGGGCAATATTGTATTTTGAAGCTACCTATAGATTCAATACTGTGTAATGAATTAATTATGGTTACCAATTTTCACATATATCTCCAAAACCGAACATAACTAAGCTGAGAAATTTATGAGCAATATTTTGGTATCAAAATCTCAAAAAGTTTGAAAAAAAGTTGAACCAATCGGACCATGCTCCTTTAATCTATTCAAAACTAATTAGAAATGATATTTTAACTTCTACCACACAGGGACCTTAGCATCAGTAACACCATGCTCTATACAAACAGGTCAGATGGAGAAGAGTGGTTGATTCAGTTCTTACCCCATTCCTCAACCATCTTCTCATCCAAGAAGTAAAGCATTGCTTAGAAGATGCTTTTAGGATAATTTCTCGACATGTTTGATCCATTTTTGGTTTGTAATTCAAACCTTTTTGTCCAATACATAAAAAAGGTCTAGCTGTCCCTTGTGGAGTTTCTACTTCCCAAAATGGTGTGAATTATTATTAGTAACCCAAAACATAAAACACATGCTTTGAACTTGTTGAAAACGAATAGCTAAAAAATACTGACATTATGATTTCCCTTTCAACTTATTTTTCAATTTCTACAGTCACAGTTAAGGAAGTTAACAAGTTCAAAACAAGATTTTCAAACTGATATTTTTTTGACCTACATATCGTATTTTTTGAAAATGGTGACATTCTATATCAAGTGCTAAAGAAATCAGATTATCTAAGTTGTCCTTATCATTTAGATTTAGACTATAAATTTTAGGTATTAATTAATGTAACTGGTTGAGCATACCATCTCATTCCTTTGGGGTGTATCTTATATAAAATCTTAACTCTCTAAATTTCGCATTTGACAAGAGATAACAAATTTACAATGTCGAAGGGTAACATAGAAGGGGATTGTATCATGGGCGTATCCAGACTTGGAGAATGTAGGGTGCGCATAGCCCTCCCTGAGGTATGGAGGACCTCCTTTAAGATAAAAATAAGATGATAGACCCCGAGATGCACACACTCTCAGAATTCCCAAAACATACGCCCCTACATAGGCATGGACATTTGTCAAGAGTGCAATAGTCCTCATTTGGAATCCTGGGAACCATGCCCATCCTTGTAACTTCTTCCTTTTCAGGGAGATAGTCAAGAGATGAAAGAGATTCCAGACACGTTTATTTTGGTTTTATGGTACAAAAATCTATCTAATTATTTTCACACACTTTTTTTGTTTTTCTAAAATGTGAGCCACAGTCTAATTTAGCAAGAATTTTTATTTTTTTAACCATCATGGAAGCAAATTTAATCTTTTGGAGAATTAGATACTAAGTTACCATTTTAAGTGTAATATATGATGTGACTTTAATAGAATTATGATGTAGTTTCTCTGTGAATTATTTCATGCTTATTTTATTTCTCTCATTGTCAAAGTTATTATCAAAGGTGATTTTTTTCCTGAAAAAGGTGCAAAAAAAGTGTTATTGTTTCAGTCTTCTACTGACAAAACACCATTGTACAAAATTTGTGACTGATATCACATGGATCAAGTACATAATGGATTCGAATCCTCAACCTTTGAACTTAAATTGTGGCTTTGAGATTTGCCACAATAATTTTATGGTTTATTTCAGTTTAAGAAACAACCAACAGGGACCTGATCCTTAGGGGCTGTGCCAAGGGAGAGGCGACATGCCCCAAATCATGAGCCTTGCCCCTAATTTCCAGCCTCCTTCACACTTTCATTCATTGACACAAATTTTACACTTAATTTCATTTGGTTTTGATCATTTAAAGTTTAAAATGTCACAAAATCTTGTGTGCTTTGGACAAAATTCAAGGTATTATGTCAATTTTTAGCCAAATTGGTTGTTTTTTAAACAAATTTCAAGATTTTGTACAATTTCCAGCTAAAATAATTGCATATTTTATGGATTTTTTTGTGCTACACGTGCATTACAAAAAATTGATTTTTTTTTTCTCTAACTGGTTCCTTAGGGTGTAGTATGACAGCTCAAGTGTTTCAAATTCACTGCCCCCAATTTGAACCCCATTTTGAAAATCCTGGTGCTGCCACTGTCCTTAGAATTGGTCACATGACAAATGGCTTTCGTGATGGTAAAGAAAAGGCATTAAAATTAATCTGAGTTTGTTCAAATGGTCACCCCTCATCTAACATAGTTTCATAGGGTAAAGCATATTTATCCCCAAAGTAGTGGCATACAAAGGTTATTTACTTAGTTACCAAATGACTTAAGGAAACAAGATTTGAATTGCGAGGAAATGTAAGGCCAGACTGAATTCCTTTTTCAGCAATCTATCTAAAGCTTTGGTATTGGTTACAAAACATCTCTCACATTTCCTGAAGGTCCGGCAAAGGCGTAGATACCAATCAACCCTGGCTATCATTGATATGCCAGGACTGAAGAATAAATATTGATTTGATAAGTCCTACATTAAGCTTGCCCTGGTAAATTAGTCATAGGTTTAATTTGTACATGAGTGGGTTACAGATGGCTAGATGGATACGATGATTAGGCCATTGGGTAGCAATGGTGCGTGTTTGTATATTTTGACGATGCATACATGCATCACGCAACCAGATATGCTTGATTGCTAAGTGCCTCTTCCATACAGGTGACAGAGATTTTTAAACGAGCTTGTCACTAGAACCAGAACAACTATACAAATGTAGTTGTTGTATCAATTTGTATGGATAAGTTTTGAGTAATTTCTTGGCTATGGAGACCTGAAAACTGGTTTCAGAGTGTCTGTTGTGGTGTTGGTACGACCAGTGTGGCGTCAAAAATCCAAGATTTTGAGACAAGCCGATACATTGATTACCTTGTCGTGATGGTCGCAACGACACGTTATTTTAAGTTGGAATAAATTCAACTTTTTGTGACAGATCATTGTGGCAATATGCAAATGTTTCATGCTACATTACGACAATTCAAAATTGCAAATGCTTGGTCGTCTGCCACTAAGACAGCTACTCTGAAACCACCTTAATGGGTACACACCAAATAGTACTACAGGTGATGATCTCTTTCTCCCGGGCTCTTTCTTTCACAGTTCACAGTAAAAGACCCTGATTCCTATATTAAAGTTTATCTCAGAGTGGTTTTTCTTCGTTCGCGGGGTTTTTCTTTTAGACGCTTGTTGTTAAGGCCTTCTGCGTACTGATGCACTTATTTACGCACGTATTTGCAGAGCGTGATTTACTGATTTCAATTGTTTACGCTCACGCTGTTGGCGCGCGCCTTAAGAGAGGCGTACATGACCCGATTTGAAAGGAAAAACAACTTTGAGAGATAGTATATCCCAACTACTTCATAATATGAAGGTTACATATTATTGAATAGGCACAATCTGTGGACACTCTCAGCTGGTTTCCCCTATTCCTTAGTAAAGGCAGCCCTCTCACAAATGATATACTTCAATATGGGATAGACAGTAGAGGATCTCACCTTACATCACCGTAACCACTCCGGGCCACTAAGAAGCAACTCAGGGCCTTCCATTCTACTACCAATTCACCTATTGCTACTGATGACAATAAACATACTTGTCTAAAATCATCAATTATTGTATTATTGTAACAAGCAGCTCACACAGTTCAAAGAGAAATTAATAAATGAGGAAAGTAACTTCAGATTAAAAGTCAGTAGGAGCCAAGTAGGTCTTCCGTGCCCTTGTGTCAGCTTGTGCACCGAGATGGTGTCAGCATAGAGGTGTCAGGCAGTTCCCGTAAACAGATTAAAAGATTGCAATGATGGTATCTTGGAAGAACCCTAACTGGTCAAGTACAGTTGACAGCAAATTAGGGGTGTAACAGGCAAGCAGACTTCTTTTCTGACCAAGTTCATTATGATGAAGAAGGAATTGATTAGGATATTTACTGCTTTGCTCAAACCTTGGAAGATCTTTGCACTAAACTTACTGATCAGATATGTCACAACTTAACTTGCTGCTAGCAATGCAGCACATCTGTGGCACATATAATCTGTAAGTGAGTTTGTCACTTGAAAGCACATGTCAACTGTCTTTAATTACTTAGATCATATAAACTGAACCTGTATTTTTGTGAACATTTTAAGTTTCATAAGAATATCCAAACTTGGAGGATCAATGTGTCTATGGTCCTTCCAAGAGTGCATAGGATCTGATGGATAAAAATTGATCCCTAGGGTGGTGCGTGCTTTCTGCACTTCCCTAAAGACACCTTGCAGTTTTGATATAATCAGTGCAATATGAGAAATATCAACATCTTGATGAAGCAATCAATCAAATCAACTTTTGTCAGTTGTGTAAAAATGTAGGGCTGTCGAACCAGATCTATCAACTGATAATCTCATGACCTACATTTACATCATTTCATAGCATCTCAATACAATCCGGCTCTGTCATTACATGCAAGTGACACGAGGGCTATGCTTTGACGTCGCATATGGTCATGGCTTTGGGCTTTACTAAGCAGTAGGCCTAGTCATTTAATTGGGGTTTTATTATTAAAAGCATACCAAATATTACATTTCATTCGATTATTGAAAATACAAATAATGATGTAAAAATAAATATTAATGTAACAAATCCACCTTTTTTGGATGCCCACGTTTAAAAGCATGACCTTCTATACAGTGAATAGAATCTTGGATCGCAGAACCTTGGATTATTCCTGGGCAACACATGGACAATTAGTATGTCTATTCATTAATCTTTAACATTATCACTGTAACAGCTCTCAAACACTTCAAAACTGTCTGAAGTCAGAATACAAAACTTCCTGTTTCCCCTAGGATTCGAAACCCAACCTCTCGCATCCTGATCCAATGACCAGCTATGGCAAGCCACTGAGTATGGTCTGCCTCGGCAGCTTTTTCATGCCCATGTATATCCCCATCTACGACGTGTCGTATGTGGGCTTGATTTTTACCCGGATTTTTGGTTGCTGGGATTTTGTTGGATAGAGACCACGGTCGGGTTAGGGATAAATACAGCGCCAAAAATTATGTGCCACAGTAAGCTATAGACTTTGTACAAGCACAAAAACTCCTAAAGCTTTCATTAACCCTAACACGTCACTATCCAACAAAATCCAACAAGCAAAAATCAAGAAATTCTGCTAAGTCCAAATACGTCATAGACAGGAGATACAGATGGGCAAGAAAGTGCTGCCATGGCAGGCCATACTCAGTGGCTTGCGATAGCTGGACATTGGATCAGGATGCGAGAGGTCGGGGCTCGAATCCCAGGGGGAACGGGAAATTTTTGTATGACGTATTTGAACTTAGATAGTTTGTAAGCATTTGGGAGTAAGGGTTATGTTATTATGAAGTTCAGTATAGCTGTAATAAGCATTATAAGCGGGATTCTTATCTACAACCTATGATGTGATTTCTCTTGATTGAAGTTCAAGGAACATTTGTCCTTGATTTGTCTCACCTACAATCAGATTTAAGATGTAAATGACTCACAACATATTCACACTAAAAGTTTACACAAGTCAAAATTTCCTTTACAGGGAAGTAAGGATGCATGTTACAGAGCTGTAAATGTGGATAAGTGATGAAAATAAAATAAAAAACTTATGGGAGTAAAAATAACTGGAGTGACGCAATGTTAACTTCCCAATCAGCATTCGTCATGCGTCTTGTGTAACCCCAATAGTTTAAACCATTTATTGATGCTGATTTCAAGACTGGACTTACTTGATTTAAAGCTGTCCTCCCAATTGGTTCTGGAGACAGCTCCCTTCTCACCAAGAGTCTCCATTTAGCTCCACGGGTGTTAGGAATGGGTAAAAATGGTCTCTGCAGAAAAGGAAAGAAAAAGAAAGCTAAAAATAAATACTCTGAAAATTCCGATACAGTGCCAAATTATTGTCATTTCTGATATATAACAAATGCAACTTTAATTTTATGATCTGCTCATTGAAGTAGATCTGTTTGTGTTTTAGTCAGGAAAATGTTTAGGAGAAAAACATGGTGCGTGCGGAGCAGGGTTAATATTTATCTAAACAACACTATTTTTTGGACACTTTGGGCTTGCAAGTTTACAAGTACTTATTTAGTTTCCATATTTGGGGTTTTGCAAAGGAGTTGGCCTGGTCAACTGGCACAGCTCTTTACTGCATATCTTTTAATACATTTTTAAAATAAATATTTGAATCTACACCATCCAGGCCTTTTATTTTCTTTATGTTACTTGCTTAGTCACCACCAAACTTGGGCCTCTTTGGTGCAAGGCAGGGGAAGTATCGGTGCTTCCCCAAGACTTGTCAGACATGATCATTTACTTGTAATGTGTAATTTCTTGGCAATAGCTTTAACTGTTAATTAGCTATCAGCTTGTTCAGGATGTATTACTTTAATTGCAGTTTAATTGGTCATGCTCAGGTCTCATTAGGTGACAATGTCATGGTTTGCAGGTTGTACACTACGAGTGAAACTAGATTTTATACCAGGAGCATTGCCTTATAAAGACAGTTTTATAAATATTTTATTGACATTATTGCTGATTTTGGTAGAAGGCTGTCTAAAATTGATAGAGAATTGATCCACCCAGACATTAACTGACATCAGGTGCTTAGCCAGGGTTGCGTACCACCAGGGTGCGCAATAAATCCTAATCCAAAATGGCGACAAGTCTAGGGGCACCTGCCTATATCGGATGGGTCGCCAAATGTATTACTAGCAATAATAAGGACTACTGCACCCTTTTTTCGTTGTTTTCCCGTTGTTTTTGTTAAATATGAGTTCAAGTCCTGTCAAGAGCAAATCAAAGAAAAGTCTCACCTTTTCAGTTCTCCCCCTTGTGCACTAACCGAATTTGTCAAAGGCAAAATGTTTCCATGTTAATTTTGTTGTGAATGCCATCAACCAAACTGCATTTGAATACATCATTAGTTGGTCAGAGATGTTTGTTTGGGGTAGAGTTAGCAAGAAGAAGCATTTTTATGTACATGATTTCATGAAAACCCTCATCTGCAGGTCTATTTTTAAAACCCCCAATTTGTCTAAAGTAGATTGTCCAGAGATATGCTAAATGGGTAATAGTTTAACCTGTACTAGCATGAGGTTAAAACTACACTAAAGGTATGTGGGCTATCTTCATGCCAAAGACAACACAAGTAAATCCTTCTAGGACATGTCTCATAGCCTAATGACAGATTTATAGATAGTTGCTCTGTTGAGGTCAAATGGATTGGAACAAAGTGTGACACTTTCTGTCACCTTCTGTTTGTTATGTTATGATATAATATAGGCCTATAGCCTAGATTGAATGAACTGGTATCAAAAAATGCATATATGAAGCAAATACCGATTCTCATTAAATGAAGTTTGATTAACATCCCTTGATGTTTTGAGAAATGTACAAAAGACTGATGATTTTTTTTTCATATTTCTTTTCGTATCATCAATTTGTAATAGTAAGAAAATTCAAATTCAAACTATTGTGAGCAAAATAATATTTAGGCACTTTATCTGAAAAGAAAGTATTATAGACAACCAAAACATTATATGGTTATTGTGATTAAACAGCCTCAAGTTGTCATTTCTAATTATTTTAACTTTTAAATTTGAATAAGGTTGACTTGAATTTCAACTTGGCCAGCTGATTATATTACTTGGCCAGCTGACAACAACAAGTCACATGATCACTTGACCAATTGTGAAAGAAACTAAATTTAGTAGTATTGTTTGAATCTTATTATTATATTGTACAGTATCTTAAAAAAATAAGAAAAATTATATTCTAGGCATTAACTTATAGTTTGCTCCACAGGCTAAAGTAAGACACACATGACCCATCATATCTATTATAGGTACCTTAACACCAGCATAGTATACTATGTGATATTGAACACTGAAGGTTAACACAGTTAAAAATTATGTCAGAGTCAAATTTCTAATTTAACCAGAAACATTACTTTTGACATGAATATAATCATGTGAATCAAGCTCCAACATCGAAAAACATTAGAGATGAGTAATCGGTGATAACCCTCCCGTCCATTCAAGTTTTAGATGCACAAATTTTTAACATGATTTTCTAAAAACTAGGCCTATCTTTTTCTGAATCGGCTTCAGTTTGCAACCAACCTTCTCATAAATCAATAGTAAGGTGTTAATTTAACTTTAAAATGAGACCATAATAGTGATTTTGATTTGGGGAGGTACCTGTAGATATAACCTTTTGCTGATCAACGCACATATCAGGATAAGGCTCGGATTTCAACTGTCTGGTTAATCCAGCAGTTTTTGTAAGTGGTATCAAACAATCAGGACTCCCAACACCTTCAATATATCTAACATTGCCTCCTGTTTTATTATGGAACTTAAATATATTAGTCTATCCATGAAAAATAATGCCTTGATTGTGAGTGAATATAGTGGTTTTTAGTGTTATCCAGGACTTGGTTGTTTTCGCTTTGAATCAGAAAGGCTGAACAGATTTGGAGTTTGCACTATGGGCTTTTATTCAAGGAACAGTTGTACATGATATATTTATTTACTTAATATTGAGTATTCAGAACCAGCTACATGAAAAGTCACATTAATCCAATTATAACTTTTAATGGCTAATTCCAACTGCATAACAGGGCACCATAGTACCCAACATTTGGTCGTTCCGTTTCAAGTTCACATTTACAACATAGCAATATTTTTTTGATTTGTTTGATTTCCAAATAATATTAGTTTTGCTCATAGAAAAAAGTGTTGCCAAAATCAGACTAGAATGAAAAAAAAAAAAAATCAAAATTTTATTTTTAGCAAAGTTAATATATCTATGATCTCCTAAATTCAGTCAAATTTTATTGTAAAATCATTGGGGTGAATGCTAATCAATTTTTGTTTCTTTTGAAATCAAAACGACTTGATAGCAAAAGTATTTTGGTTTGTTTTGCTGCCATTTTGGAATGGTGCAATATGTTTCATGATATGTTTTTGCTTGAATACGGATGTATTTAGTGTATGTACAAACCAAATATTGACCAATTTTTGATTTACACCAGTAATTTATAAAGAATAGCCTATACTACACTTAATATGAAAAACCATAATAAATACAGCTTGTTCCAATATTAATGCAACGAGCAAATAAAAAATATTCAAAAATAGTTGCCAAAAGATTAGATCATAGTAATATATGTTTTTCAAAAGTAGAGTAACTACTCTACAACATGCTTTTTGTCCCGTTTTATTTTACCATTCCAGTCCAAAGATATGGAGAATTTAAAAAAGCCCTTTAAATCAACTTTGGTCCGATTTGTAAGTTTAGACTTCCAGCTAAAGAAATACAAACTTGAAATGAAAAGAATTCTGCAAGCAACTGGAGCAGAATCAATCCAAACCAATTTTTCCTGACCTGTACTTAACATTAAGTGATATTTTAAGTTAAGTTTTAACTTAAATTGATCAAAATGTTCAATTAAAGTACGGATCTTCCTGATACTCTCATATTCGTTGACTCTGTTACTTATAGTGCGACAATCGGGTAGTTTAGGATACAATTTCTACCAAAAGAGTCGAAAAAAGGGATTCTAATGATTCTAATGAAAGATGTCAACCAATAATAAGTCTTTAACCGAAACCACTGAAGAAAACTGAAGACAAAGGAGTTTAAGACCTAATGATTCATCTGGCCCGTCAAGGGGACGCAATAGATTGACTAAACCAGACACAACAATCTGCTTAATATCAGCAGATCATCATTAAATTGAGTCCTTATGTCATGAAATGGGTTCAAGGGATGCTTCTCCTAATCATGTGATGTTTTTAGCAATTTCCATTCAACGTGTGCCCAATGACGTTGCCAGAGGTAAAACTTTACAGATTAACAAATCATACCATCAAAATTTTCTGGTCTTAACAAAATGTGCAATTAACTTTTGCTTCAGAGATCCAAATTAAACAAATCAAAAATCCTTTCAAAGCCAATTATCTACTCTATAATTTTATTGTAATGTTTGCTCACCATTGGGCTCTGTTCTCTCAAAATAAATGTTCAAAGTTTGTTGCGTTTTTTGTGGGACACCCTGTAGTTCATCTTTTATAAAGGAATCATACAAAATGTTTACAATGTTTGATAAATAATACTGTTACTTTCTTTCTATTAGTATCTGAAAATAAAGTTTTGAAATGTACTTTTAAGTCAGAAGCAGGGATGATTGTTTTTGATTCAGCTGTTTGAATGTAAATGTTTCCAGTGTTTTTTGTCACTTGGATCAAAAATATACTTTTTCCAATTAGCTTCTTCCGAATCTTGACGCTTGTTACATAAAATGGGGGACGAAGTCTCAACCCATTATCATGATTATGTACTGTTTATGTAGGTTAAGGTTGAATATTTTAATACTATATCATTAATGTAAAATGACTCTTGATCGCTTCAGCGTAATTGAAAGATTAGACTACAGTCACCAACTGTTTGAAATGTTGTTCATGGTCAGACATTGGATTGAAGATGTCCCATATGAAATCCATTAGTTTCAATTAATTACAAGTAGCATGGCTAGCAGTAGCCTCGATTCGAGGCTGACTTGGCTGGAGACAGTAAAATATTTTTTGTTTGTTTGTTTGTTTGATTTTTCTTTCTCTTTTCTTATGTTATGAGCATGACCCACCTCTCTTGTGAGAATTTATCTATTTTCAATATGCTCCATTTTTTGTCTGTCTTATTAATCTAAAAAAGAACTCCTGCAAGCTACATTTTGAAATAACCCTAAGACAGCTCATCTACCTGTTTGCTGTACAGTGAATACCCCAAACCATTATCTCCAACCACCTATAGATAAAAGCACAGATTCTAAAACTCCTGTGATATAAGCCACTCTGGCCACTGCCTATTTATATTTCAAGCCATAATTTTATAAAATACCACATCTCTGGCCCAGAGCTGAAAATAGTGTTGGAAAACTGTTTTAATTGCCCTTACTCCCTGGCTCTTCTAAATTTTATCTTATCCTCCCTATGACTGGGTAGCTAGAAAAAAATTGGAGTATAAACAAGGAA
>JXSR01S027869.1:14352-26468 GCA_000969725.1 Ophiothrix spiculata | reverse complement strand
GCATGACAAATTTGTATCAGACCAATGTCATATCCAGCGTCATATCATTTTCTGCGGCCGAGTTCGAGTCCGCGGGCGACCTTTTTTTTTTTTCTTCACTTCTTTTCATTTTAAACGTTCAATAGATTTATTTAAGAGTAAAGACACCAAAATAATCAGGTTACTGATTTTTTTTACAACTTTACTCAGGTATTCATAGCCTCAACACAGGCTTTCCGATGGTCAGTCTTGCATACACATGCTGTCTAATTGAAAGTAAAGTATTCAATGTTTCAATTCTTTATGCGAAGTAAGTGTAGCGGAAAGAGATATTGATCTGCTAGTGATTCATTACAAATAAACTTATCTGAATTTTGTCCCACTGCTAGGCCTTGTGCATTTTCCGAAGAAAATGCTCTCACTGAATAACCCTTGTTTTCAGAAATAAGTGAGTTTTACCATGTATTTTCTGATGATTTTGGCTCTATGGGAGTGTTAACACCTGTGGATTATACCTAATAGATTTTAATACCCCAAGGATAATTATTTCATGGATTTTATAGTTGTTTAAACACCTCACTGGAAGACCTAAAGTTTTGCAATAAATTTGCATTTTTCAATGCAATGAGATCCTCACCAAAAGACCACCTATTTTTTTACTATCCTCACCGAATGACCCCCTTTTTTGAGAGCTCCTCACCGAAAGACCCCCTTTTTTCTTTATTTAGCCTGTCACCGAAAGACCCCCTCTTCATTGGAAGACCTCAGTTTCAGTGAGATCAATTTGAGCGCTACCCCCTTTTTCAATGCAATGAGATCCTCACCAAAAGACCCCTTTTACTGTCCCGTCACACGTACACCGAATGACCCCCTTTTTTGAGAGCTCCCCTCACCGAAAGACCTTTCTAAGTTAGCCTCTGTCTGAGGTCCGTGCTGCACCCCACAGTCACTTTCAAATTCGAGTGTCCCCCAACAGGAGCTGACAGTAGGCTACCGGATTTCTAAATGGGCCTGTTGGGCCCGGGCCCAGCCGGGCCCTGAGGTCCAGGGGGCCCTTGACCATGACAAAAATAAATAAAAATAGGGCCTAAAGGTGAAAAAAAAAAGAGAGGGGAAAAAAAGAAGAAATGGAACAAAAATATTAAGTAGGCATATTGCAGTTATCGCCCACTGCACGCTACACCACAGAATAACAGAGATGACACTAAGCTCAAAATACGGCCCCAATTATAGCGTAGTATGTGGACAAAAACGAATATTCATGAGTTAGACAGTAAATAATTAATACATGTGTTAATAACAGTTTTCACGCTAGACTAATTTCATGATGTCTTACATGAAGAATGAACAAGACGAGGACGCATTTTGTAGAATGCTGCACAGCTTGCATTCAATTAAGCGTTATACTTATCAAGGGCAATGTCAGGATTTATTTGAGTAGGATTATTCATAATGCATCCTCGTTTTTGTAATGGGAGCCACTGATCACGCAATCAGCCAAGAAACGTTACCTAGCGCCTATTGAGATATGGTAATCAAATGAGGCATATGGGGATAAAGTGTCAGGGGCCTGGCTATACACGGCGATCTTTGCATTGCTAATACAAGCCCACATGTTTTTTCAATGTGCTCTATCAGGTCCTTAAAATTATCGTATGGTAATGAGTTTGGTGTCACGAGAACGAGAATTTCATGATCTTGATTGACATGTGTGTTCAAAGTTGATAGGTTAAAGGATGCGAGCGTGATGGGCCAATGAAAGTTGGTATTTCGAAACTCCATAGCGAATGCACTGACCGGGGTCTTGTTACAAAATGTACCTAGTCAGGCTTACCCTTTGGTCTTTTGAGTTCACAAAAAATCCCATGAAAGCTTAATAAATCATGAACAAAATGGTAAATGTTCAAAAAAAATCCGCCGGTTAGTTTTGATACAGCGATCTTGGTAAGTTATTATCCTATACCCAAAACACGGGAAGATATCTCGGGGTCATGCATCAATTACGAGCGTTGTGTGTGCATTGTATAGGAAATGTTGCTGATAACTGCAATATGGGGAAAAGAGAAAGAAAAGGAAAAAGAAAGAGGAAGACGTAGTTGCAGGTCTTAAAAGTAACTAGTCAGAATCTGATTGGGAAACCACCAGAAATTATGTGACTCATTAGCTTTTCTGACATCAAGCGTAAGGAAATAACGATTTGATTGTCACTAAGGGGTTCTCCTCTTTGACCCCTTGCCGAATATACTTGCGGTTACAAAATGGTGAGCATTGTTGGCCCGATAGAGGGACAACCCTTGGCCTAACTTTGAGTTATTGACGGAAATTTCATCCCAAAAATCCAAAATGTTTTGTTTTATAATATAGGCCTAATCTTTGAGCCCTGCGTCATCAGGAGTAACGCGCATGGTCTTATGCGCGAATATAAAAATGACGCACGTGTAAGATCGCGTTATATTTAAGCGCAAGATACAGTACGCCAGAAAGTACGCTAAAAGCCCAGGATAAATACTTTGAAATTGTGTCCAACACCGCTGATATCAGGTCACTCGTGTCCGACACCGCATCTGTGCTAAGCCACCTTAAAAAAAAATCACCATTTTCTGGACCATTTTTCCTAGGAACATGTCGCTTGCCCCCGCTGACCGAAGAAGGCAGGTACGCCACTGCCTAGTCCCAGATATAGGCACAAATGCTCGTTTTGGGCTGCGATCACATAAGTTTATGGTATATGGTATTTGCTATTTGCTAAATATATGTGAAAATCACTCTAAAAAAGTGAATTTCCACTCTTTTGAGGAGTTAAACAACTTTAAACGAAGGACAATTCTTTTTTGAGTGGAAATTCACTCTTCTTTATGAGTGGAATTAACTCCTCAAACGAGTGGAAATTAAGTACTCTTTTTAGAGTGATTTTCACTTCATGAGTGGAATTAACTCCTAAAACGAGTGGAAATTCACTTTTTGTAGAGTGATTTTCATTCTTTAGGAGTGGCGAGTGGAAATCACTCTGAAAAGAGTGAATTTTTACTAGTTTGAGGAGTTAAATGAAGGACAATTCTTTTTTGAGATGTACTTAATTCAGCTCCTCAAACAAATGTAAATTCACTTTTTTTGGAGTAATTTTCACTCTTTATGAGGAAATAAGCCAGAATACAAAGTCTGGTATCTCCCCTGTAAATCGTTGCGTAAACCACAGGAAAAAGTGATTGTAATATGGTCATTTTATAAAATGTGACCAATGTGTAAACCATTTTTCATATTTGAGAGGGACCTTTAGTAAACCTGGCCCAAATGCAACTATTCTCGACTGTATGTCTATATACACATCTTTCCACTGAGTTTCCCCTCCTTGAGGCCAAAAAAAATAAATTGTTATGTTACCCTCAGCGACCGACCTTATTCAAAAATTAAAAAAAAAATATTAGGGTCGGGAAAGCACCCAATTTTGCTCAGATTGGGTGTTTTTTGAGAAAATATTTTGAAAACAGTGGAAAATGCACCCAAATTTGGTACTTTAGGTGCTTAAAAAAAAAAAAAAAATTACCGACCGACCGACTCAATTTTTCAGAAATCCCACTTGAGGGCAACACAACAATTAATTTTTTTTGGCCTGATATACATACTTGTACTGGCCCTTTTCTCATTCATTTTCCCTTGTATAGCTTATTTCTAATGAATATGACATAACAACAAGATAATTTAAAACAAAATGGATAAAATATATATAAAATAATATATATTTATTTACTTGTTTATTTGATAAAATATATATAATGTATAATAAATTATATAATAAAACATATAATTACATAGGCTTAGACTTTAAAGGTGCAATTCATGATTTTGGTGTAAAAAAACCTTGCCTCTTTTCTAGCTAAATATAAATAAGATTACGGCATAAATGCATACTGAAAATTCCAACTGTTCGTTTCCAAGTTACAAGCTTTTCAGCATTTTGAACATCCCCATAGGTTACTGTGTTGTAATTACTGTCGGGGCACATTTGACACATTTTCTCACTTTTCTCAAAAATGCAAGCACATATGAAAGAATGGTTTGGGGAATGTAATATATATACCAGTTGAGGATTCTTATAAGCTAATAAACTCAAATTTCATAGAGGTGACCTTGAGGGTGACAAGTGGATCATGAATTGCCCCTTTAAGGGGGAACTACCCCTTTGGAGTGCAAAAAATAAAAACTCAAGGTTCCAATTAAAGGAAAAATTACCTTTCAGACGCTTTTTGTTAGACATCAATCGGAGCTTCCATTAAGTTAAGGTCAAAAATGTAACTTTTCAGAGCGAAATCGCTTGTAATATTTCTTATGTATTTTATTGTTTTTCTCCCCCTAACTTTTGAATGGAAGCTATGATTGATGTCAAAAAAAAAGTATCTGAAAGGTAATTTTTCCTTAAATTTTAGCACAAAGTTTTTATTTTTTGCCTTCCAAAGGGGTAATTCCACCTTAATGAGGTTCTCCACATTATATATGATACTGGTAAAAACCGGGGAGGATCCAATCAAGCAACAAAAATTAATAGTAATTAATTATCAACTACTTACCAAATTATATATTTAGAAATGAATAAGAATTCGATTGATTCTTTTGTCCACATATTGCTTCCTTGCATAATGAAGCAAATACAAGCAAATTAAGATTGAATCTAAGCAAGAAAATAATAAAGATGATTTTAATCCTTTTTGTCATAGCTTAAAGGTGCATTGGACAAAATTTCCAAATTTCATTTGTGGATGAGTTATACTTCGTATGCTAGAAAATAACAGTCAATCACTAAAAATCGGGAAAATTATGATCAAAACCTACAGAAAAGTCAAAAATTTGAATTTTATTTTGTTTGTTGATCTTGGGTATGAGGCTATTCTCTAAACGTATTTATTGATGCTATATATCATGAAAGAGCCAAATATGTGTTTGTAAAACATTAATTTTATATCATAGATCGCTGATAAATCAAAAGAAGTTTGCTTTAGATCTCCTAAAAAGGCCAATTTTAGAGGGTAGTATTTATCGTTGTCGACAACGATAATCAGAAATAAAAGAATATCCAAATATTTTTATATAAAGAGTTTGAATTTGACAGTGAAATTTTGCATGCTGTCATTATTACCACTAACACTTCGAATGATGCAATAATCTCAAAATGAATGGGGAAAAGTTTGGGGATGATGCTGAACTTGTCCAATGCCCCTTTAAAAACTGAATAATCAATGTTCAAATATAAAATCTGAATTAAAGCAATATTATAATAGTCAACCGTTGATTGGAGTGCCCCTGTCATCCATTATTTTTGATATTTTTGACTGACTGGGTTTGTTTTTGATACATATTTATACCCTCAAATCGATTTGGCTTAAAGTTCCAGTCTCTAATGGTTAAATTTGGGATCCCTGATTTAATTCAATATAAAAAAATACATTTGGTGCATTATCTTCATAACAAAACAGTCTCAGAGAAAAAAACATTCACTTGAAATCCTTTAGTTGGCTAGTCACAATTCTTCATTTTAAAACTGTTTTAACTCAAATCTATTTTTGAACCAAATCTTATATATTGCTTTAAAGCCTAATTAGTTCTCTATCAAGTAGTAAAAAAATCTGCATTTAACCAAAGATTGCCAACAAGGATCCAGGGTTTGTCTTTTAAGGTGCTTCAGAGTTTTGCTCTTCTTAATTGCTCTCCTCAATGGCTCTTGGTGAGCAATTTTGAGCTCCACTAAGAATGCAAGGTTTCCTTTGTTTATCGCTTTTAGCATTTGTTTTGCTCTCCTTATGCTCACCTAAACATATGGTAAGGTCGTCGCATTTGCTCAGTTTGCCACTGTGTGTATCCTTCAACATGGGACCAAAGTCACCAAATAGTACATTTTTGTGAATATTAGGACATAAAACAATGAATTCTACTTGCTGGTCATTTCATATTTCCGTACAAAACATATTCTTTTGTCAAAATATAAACAGAAAACCCTAACATATATTTTGATTTCGTCAGACAGGCTGCTTACACATCGTAAAGTTACCACCAAAATATAGAAATAGCGAGATTCCGGCAAAATTGGTCAATTGGAAGACATTGATGAAGCCATCAGACGTACAATACCCACAATGCGGAAGCTGGTCATCGGATATTATTCATACTGGGATCGTAAGCTTTCCAGAGATATAAGTATTTCCCTGATTGGCCATATAGTTTCGTCGGACAGATGGAAAATGTTATGGTACACTCATGATACATTATTGATAGGAAGCTATAGAAACCTGTGTGTGCAGTGAACCAGATCATTGTGAACACAGCACTGCATGGGCCTGTGGAAACTGATTTAATGCGAAAAACAGTGGTAAACATTACGATATGAGCTTCAGGGAGCCATTTAATGCTCGCCCTCGCCAGCAATTTTCAAAAGACAAAGCTTGAGGACCTTAGGATGTGGCATGTCACATATAAAGGAGATAAGGTCATCAAGAGTTTGGAACAAAATCAGTAATATTAGAAAATAAACAACTAAAAAAAGGACCAAACTTTTGACAGATCTTGGAAAAAGACAACAAAGAGAAAAATTTTTTAGGCTTACAATGAATGAATGCAAAGTTCAATGCAAAACAATATTATTGATCATAAGCAGTTGAAGAGATGATGCTTAAGAAGTTGGGTATGAATTCACATTTACACGTTTGATTAATTACACATTGCACATGTAGGCAAAAAGACTTATTGTCAAGAAATCCAAATCCAAATTCTTTATAGTTTTGGAGACATGGCACACAACATAAAATTAATTGGTATACCTATTTTCTATTTCCCATGTATTTTCATAACAGTCTCATCCCCAGAGTTGCATACTTTCTTTTGCCTCTGAAAAGTAAACAAGAAGCAATCTAAAGGTTAAACCACATAAAATCCCCTGTCAACAATTTTATACAGTTTTCATATACATCAAAACTTAAATAAAATAAAACAATTATGTAATAATAGGGATCCTTTTAATATTATATAAAATATATCCAAAAATACTTAAATGTGCACATGTACAAATATTTCTTCACACTGATTTGGAGTTGAATGTCTACATTATTGCACTTTTTACTGAGACTATCCATCATATACTTTGCTAGTCTGTGTATGAAATCTAATCATATCAAAGTTTGTGCACTTTTTACTGAGACTCTGTCACAGTCTGTGTATTCTTCATCTTATCAGCAAGTTGTTTGATGCAAACTTTGCCAGCATGTGTATGGAATCTAATCATATCAAAGTTGGATCTTGTAGAAAGAAGCTGAAAATAGAAACAACATCAACAACCTGTTACAACAACAAAATAAGCTAAAATATTTGACTTCACTACATAAGTTCATTATTGAAAATCCTCATGTGGCTGGGTTTTTTAATTAGCCACAACATGATTTATGTAGATGTAATAAAATGTTTATGTTCATTTAGATATTATTTTTACATAAACCAAACTTCTGGTAAAGAGGCTCCAAGACCATAGTCAGGTTTGGGGGCAGTTGGGCATCGCACCCCCTAAAAAATACAATGTACCAAAAGGTCCACCCCAGTGACCCCACCACAAAGTACAAAAAGGTCCACAAACAAAAGTCCCAAACGACAAATCACCATCACAGTGTACATTTGTTGGTAAAATACTACACAATACCTTTATAAATCTACTGAAAACCTTTCTTTTTTTATAAATTTGTCAGTTTCTCAAAACCACTGAGAATAGTTGACCAAAATGAAAATATTATAAATTGGATGCTTTTTGAAATATGAATTAAAAAAATGCCCAAACTGGCATTGATTTTCTTTTTTTTAACTTTAAAATAAAAAAGGAACAACAACAACAAAAGGACCACCCACCCACCTACCTACCTACATGTAGTACCTAATTTGTTTTCAAAGTTATACCAATCACACAATTATTTTTTTAGGCCTTGGTGCAGAGTCTAAATTTTGTCTTCTGTGAATTTCATAAAAGCAGTATGGATATGGATCACAGATAAGCTTTGCAAAGTTCTGCATCGCTATTTTTCCTTACCTCATCTAAGCGGCCGGTAATAAATTCAAGTCTCTCAGCAAGTTTCTCGACTGGTTTCTTTAGTTTCTTTTTGACACTTCTGTCACTGATGTAAACTGCTAAAAACTCCAACACAAAGTGTGCCTATCAATAAAACAAACCAAATACATTTGATTAATATCAATCAAAAAAAATTAAATCAAAACCACATCAGTCATTCTTGCTGCAAAACAAAAGTTGCGTCTATAATGTCTTGTAGAATTTTTGTCTATCATTGTGTCTCTAACATATCTGCAAAATAGGTTAACATCTATAATGGTCTTGTAAAATATCTGCAAAATAGGTTTATAGGTCTTTCATTGCAGTTCAATATCTATTGCTGGCTACGAGTGCCACCAAAGGGGTCTTTGGTAACAAATTGGGTAAAAAAAGGGATTTTTTCGGTGACAAAGTGCAAAAATGGGGATCTATGGGCAAAATTCACGTTTTCCTTTCCTCACACATCAGAATGGCTAAAAATTTGCAAAAATTTGGCGAAACTTTTGACGATTTATAGAATATTGCAAAGTTTTCAAAAAATTACATCAAAATATGCAATGGTGGGTCTTCAAGTGACAAAGGTTGTTTTAGTGACAGTTTAAAAAATAAGGGGTCACTGAGTGACAGTTGGTAAAATAGGGGGTCTTTCGGTAAGAGTGAGTAAAAAAAAAGCGGGGTCTTTTTGGTGGCACATGGCGAGTACCTCAAAGTACTTTGCCTTATTACCATTATTATTTACTCACCTCAAAACAAAATCTAACACACTCCTGTCCTTGAGATGCATTTTCCATCAGCTCAAATAGCACAGACTCAGACGAAATCCATGTGATGGGTAGGTGCTGCTTATCAATGGGGGAAATCAGGTGTTTAAGAGTCGATGTTTGGTAATCAAGTAGCAATGGTCCCTTCATAAACTAAAACGAAAAAAGAAACATGAAAGTACTAACCATCTGCTGTGATTGACTTGAAAATCTGTGGGCATGCTGGAAGTTTTTTGATGATCTGATATTTTCTCTTCTGTAAAATATTGTATTTATTTATTCTTAAGACTTTTAATTCACATTCAACTTTTATTTCCAGTTATTTGAATTCATCGGCAAAATGTTAAGAGTGACCAAGATGTTAGTAAAGTACCACTATAGTTACTGAGACTCTGTTGCAGTCTGTGTATTCCAAAATTCAGTTAAATTGTCCAGACTGTTTTGACTTTATGACCAATCTTGTTATTTGATTAAATTTTTTGATAAATTTTAATCTAATTTTTATAAACAGTTTTTATGTCAAACTCTAATGGTGATCTGCAGGTCAAAATTGCTAGAATCTTTACATTATTAAACATACTTAAACAAAAACAATGTAACTTGTGGGCTGCAGCTTAATCAGCGCTAATATTGCAACATTGAAACAACTTTTACAAATACCCCCCAGGCAATGAGGATAAAGTGCCTTACCTAAAGACAAAACACAGTGGCACGAGTGGGGCTCGAACTCACAACCTATGGATTACAAGACAGGTGTCTTATCCACTTGGCCATACATGCCCCTCATATGTTCCTATTTCCTATACCTTACAGTACAAATGTAATTATGATAACCAAAATCAAATGACTAAATAAGTCGACTTTTTTACTGATATCACAAAAACTAAAAATAGAATGTGTTACAGTGGTGACATTATATATGAGAAAAATATGAGCAATCAGTTCGAACTCCTTTAAGACGAAACAAAATTAATTCTTTATCTCACATCGCCAGCTTGCATTGAATTAATCATTGTTGAATTCCCACATTGTCTTTTTTTCTGTCTCTCGTAATTCTGATTTTTTCGGAAAACAACTGTATTGCAATTCAAACAAAAAAAAACCAAGAGGTAAATAAGTTGTCTCCTATGTATTTGGTCAGTGTCTCTATCAAACAGTGAGAAGCTATATTGTTCATTAACTTAAAATGTCAGCATTTTCTGCTTCAGCATTGGATTGTATGAAAACAAAGCATGTTCTTCAATTACTTTTTAAAGTCAGAAGTGATGTAAAACAAGAATTCAAAAAGAAAAAAAAACACATCCACATTGAATTTTAGAAGTCAGAAGTGACATGAGACAGAGAATTAATTAAAAAAAGCCCTATTTCACATTAAATTTTTGAAGTCAGAAGTGACACGAGACAAATAATTAATTTTGTTTGGCCTAATAAGCTTATGAACTAATCTACAACTCTTTGGGATTGGTCCGAAATAAACACAAAAAGACAATGAAAGCAAGAATTATTTCATTGGATGCGTACCTGTTTAGCTGTGAGTTTATAGGCATTCTCCTGCTGCTCTTGGAAAAACGATTTCCTTCGTAGTTCTCTGTGGCGAAGAGCCACTTTTGAGAAAAGATATGTAGAATTTTTGTGCTCTTCTAGATAAACAATCTGGAAAAAAATGTTTGAATAAATGTTATACTACAGACCTAGCTCAAACAAATTTTCCTATGGTTGAATTCATTATTAATTTAATTATGAATTTTGTATACATGAGCAACATTTCTGCTAGCTTATTTTGAAACATTTGGTTAAAACAGTATAATGTAAGGATATCATCAAAATCAAACTGGGGGTTTACTGGTATAACTGTTTGCTAGTCTCAATGAATGCTTTCCCAAAAATAAAATATTGCCATATTTTTTCAATCTATATGCTCTAAAGATAAACATACTGAATATGTTTGGATAATATAATGACGATAATGATGATGACACTCACATCTCCTCAGTATATAATGCATGCCCTTTAGACAAGTGTACCAGATGTTATGGATTAGCGAGGTTAAGATAAGTGTTGTATGAAGGAACAATCTGTCCTCACAAAAACGGCTTATTCTTTCCTGCATAAGTGCAAAGGTACTAGTTTGAACAAAAATAAAATCCAAACTAAACCAGGATTTCTTCCTGGGAGTTTTCAGATTCAATCCTGATTAGATTTTTTTTCAAGCTTTGGCCCCAGCAAGGTAAAGAATAAGCATATTTACACATATGCCCACTTGTGAGCAAATCTGCCCCTACCTCCAGTGAATATTTAGCTCTTGGGCATCTTATGTAGATCCCAACCCAAGTATGTTTATCTCAATCCGAGAGGCATTTCAAAAAGAAACATTCCTCACACATCCCACAAAGCACTTTGAAACATCCTCCATATTTCTCAAATGGGTCTTTTCACTTCCACATGAACAATTTTTCAAGACCATTTACTCTTTTTCACTGAAAAAACAAAACATTTCTTTTTGAGGTCTCTATGTCCAATATAATTTGTCACTATCTTGAGCAGGTCTTGGGCTCTAGGGCATATGATGTATATCCCAAGTCTTGGATCTTTATCCCATGGTATAAGACATTTCCAACAAAAATATTATTTGTGAGAAAGCATTTCATGATATCCTCCACATTTCACAAATGGGTAACTGCATATTGGGCATCTTTTTAGTACCAAATACAATTTTGGAGGACATTTACTCTTGACAGATAAAAAAATAATCTTTTCAGTCTAGTTCAAAATTGTCCCTACCTCTAGTGACTCCTTTGCTCTAGGGCATTTGAGGTGGATCCCAGCCCATGTATGTTCATTCCAATCCGACAGGCATTTCCAACAGAAGCTCTTTCCACACATTCTGCAATTCATCTGTGGGCATCCTCCATTTTTCTCAATTGGGTAGTTGCACTTTGGGCATCTTTTCACTTCTACTTTGAAAATTGGAGTGCCCTGACTTTTGACAGCTGAAAAATGTGAGAATGTCATAATTACTTGTTTCATCTATAAAAAATAGTACAATGTAGATATATTTTTTTAATACAATATGATTAGTCACTGTTTTTAAGTTATGATAATGAAACATGAAATACATGTGTTTGAACATCACAGTCTGGCGACAAAAACACACTATGTTTTACGGACGGGCAGGCGGACCTTCCAAGTAGGGTTGGTCGGTCGGGCATTTTTTTCCCCCTAATTTTTTTTGCCCAGAATAACCCAAAAATCCCGCAAAATTGGGAGAAAAACTGAATTTTTTTACAAAGAAATTTTCTTTA
>JXSR01S027867.1:0-14209 GCA_000969725.1 Ophiothrix spiculata | reverse complement strand
AATATCGATCACAAATAAACAATGGCGACAAAAACACGTAGGAAATGCCTTGGGATCCGTCCCGTATAATATCGATCACAAATAAACAATGGCGAGAAAAACACGTAAGAAATGCATTGGGATCCGTCCCGGAAGTATAACATCGATCCTAGTAGAGTACAGAGGGGCAAACAAACAATGGCGAGAAAATCGCGTAGAAAATGCATTGGGATCCGAGAGTACAGAGTGCTAAACAAACAATGGCGAGAAAAACGCGTAGGAAATGCATTGGGATCCGAGAGTACAGAGGGCTAAATAAACAATAGCGAGAAAAACGTATAGGAAATGCATTGGGATCCGTCCCGTAACATCGATCCTAGAGTACAGAGGGGCAAGCAAACAATGGCGAGAAAATCGCGTAGAAAAAGCATTGGGATCCGAGAGTACAGAGGGCTAAACAAACAATGGCGAGAAAAACGCGTAGGAAATGCATTGGGATCCGAGAGTACAGAGATACGCTGATATTTCAGAGAGACATGCAGGAACAGAATAGATAGAGCAAGTTAACAACTACCGCGATTGTAGGCCTATAATCCTTATTTTAAACCACACATACCTTTAAGCTCTCCTTAAAATTAGGATGATCCATGTTGACCCCATATAAGCAATTATAGATGTAGACATCGCTTGTATTATAAGAAATCCTATTAGACAAGACTTGTATTCCTCACGCACTGTGCACAGTTACCAATCTAGTATTAATGCTATGATGGTCCATGTACATTAAAGCCCAGAAAGTATCCCGTGACAACGGCTAAACAATCGATGCGCCATATATTGAATTATCGATAAAAGGGACGTTGAGTAAAACGCAACAAAAGAAGATATCGACATAGCTGAATTATGGGGTAAGATAAGGTCAAACCCGGGGGGCCAGGGGTGCGACAACATAAATAAGCAAACACGGACTAAAAATTGTTTTTTTAGGCGAATATTTTATTCGGGTAAGCCGGATTTTCATTCGGTGCCGCGGGGTTCTCCGTCTCGGGATCTTGGTTTTCTTCGATGTCCGCGATCGTGTCTTCGTCGTATTCAAAAAGAGCCGCGAAGTGATGCTTGTGCTTGGGTAAGTTCCTCTTAACCGCCTTTTCCGCGCTCATATTCTCGGCATCTGTCTCAACTTCCGAAAGGATAGTATCGTAGGTATCGTCACCGTCCAGCCCTAGCTTATGTTCTAAGAAGATTCCGAAGGAATCGAAAAAATTTCGCTTGATCGCCCATAATGTCTTCCAATAAGCCTATTCTTTAGCTTCGGTCGGATCCATTCCGTCTTGGACGTATTTATCGTACTTTTCATCGCGAGCCTCTTGGGTCGCTTCCACAGCCTGGTTGTACCACTCGCGATAAACGGGGTTATCTTCTAGCGCGACGTCGTCGTCGTCGTTGTTCTTTTGTTCACTCGTCTCCGAGTCGCTATCCTCCGCTCCCTCGCCGATTTTGATAAGGTTGATGGGCCTTTCTTCGTCAGACCCCGAGTCGCTTTCGGATCGAGTGCGAGCCGACATGTCGTCGAAATGTACGGTATTTTGATGGCGTTTGAGGTCGTACCTACGGTAGAAGGATTTTCCACAAATCGAGCAAGAATTATCCATGTTGACTCCTCCGAGTATAGTCGTTGGGCACGGGAATCCGTGCCCAACGACTATAGGATCAAAGGGCACGGGAATGTTTGTCAAAGGTCAAACGTCATGAGGGCGTGCTTCAAAATGGCCACCAAGGTCAAGGGTCAAATGTCAAGGTTCAAAGGGCAAAGGTTATGGGGGCGGGCTTCAAAATGGCGAAGGCGTTAAAGACGGCGTTGTGGGAGTAAGTTTTGGCGTAGACGGCGTAAGTTTAGGCGTCAACGGCGTAAGAATCGGCGTCGATGGCGTAAAGCTATAAATGGAACGCATTTTGACTTTATCCCGCATTTGAAAACGCGCTTCGGATGAGTCAACATGGATAATTCTTGCTCGATTTGGTTTGGACGAAGAAAGGCCCATCAACCTTATCAAAGTCGGCGAGGGAGCGAGGATAGCGACTCGGAGACGAGTGAACAAAAGAACAACGACGACGACGACGTCGCGCTAGAAGATAACCCCGTTTATCGCGAGTGGTACAACCAGGCTGTGGAAGCGACCCAAGAGGCTCGCGATAAAAAGTACGATAAATACGTCCAAGACGGAATGGATCCGACCGAAGCTAAAGAATAGGCTTATTGGAAGACATTATGGGCGATCAAGCGACATTTCTCGATTCCTTCGGAATCTTCTTAGAACATATGCTAGGGCTGGACGGTGACGATACCTACGATACTATCCTTTCGGAAGTTGAGGCAGATGTCGAGAATATGAGCGCGGAAAAGGCGGTTAAGAGGAACTTACCCAAGCACAAGCATCACTTCGCGGCTCTAGATCTTTTTGAATACGACGAAGACACGATCGCGGACATCGAAGAAAACCAAGATCCCGAGACGGAGAACCCCGCGACACCGAATGAAAATCCGGCTTACCCGAATAAAATATTCGCCTAAAAAAACAATTTTTAGTCCGTGTTTGCTTATTTATGTTCTTGCACCCCTGGCCCCCCGGGTTTGACCTTATCTTACCCCATAATTCAGCTATGTCGATATCTTCTTTTGTTGCGTTTACTCAACGTCCCTTTTATCGATAATTCAATATATGGCGCATCGATTGTTTAGCCGTTGTCACGGGATACTTTCTGGGCTTTAATGTACATGGACCATCATAGCATTAATACTAGATTGGTAACTGTGCACAGTGCGTGAGGAATACAAGTCTTGTCTAATAGGATTTCTTATAATACAAGCGATGTCTACATATATAATTGCTTATATGGGGTCAACATGGATCATCCTAATTTTAAGGAGAGCTTAAAGGTATGTGTGGTTTAAAATAAGGATTATAGGCCTACAATCGTGGTAGTTGTTAACTTGCTCTATCTATTCTGTTCCTGCATGTCTCTCTGAAATATCAGCGTATCTCTGTACTCTCGGATCCCAATGCATTTCCTACGCGTTTTTCTTGCCATTGTTTGTTTAGCCCTCTGTACTCTCGGATCCCAATGCTTTTTCTACGCGATTTTCTCGCCATTGTTTGTTTGCCCCTCTGTACTCTAGGATCGATGTTACGGGACGGATCCCAATGCATTTCCTACGTGTTTTTCTCGCCATTGTTTATTTGTGATCGATATTATACAGGACGGATCCCCATGCATTTCCTATACGTTTTTCTCGCCATTGTTTATTTAGCTCTCTGTACTCTCGGATCCCAATGCATTTCCTACATGTTTTTCTCGCCATTGTTTGTTTAGCCCTCTGTACTCTCGGATCCCAATGCATTTCCTACGCGATTTTCTCGCCATTGTTTGTTTGCCCCTCTGTACTCTAGGATCGATGTTATACTTCCGGGACGGATCCCTATGTATTTCTTACGTGTTTTCTTTGTATGCGCTGTGTTCTTTGTAGAGCGCAATATAAATGCCTTTAGTATAATATAGTATAGTGTAGTCTTTCTCGCCATTGTTTATTTGTGATTGATATTATACGGGACGGATCCCAATGTATTTCCTACGTGTTTTTGTCGCCATTGTTTGTTTATGATCGATATTAATACATGGGACGGATCCCAATGCATTTCCTACGCGTTTTTCTCGCCATTGTTTGTTTGCCCCTCTGTACTCTCGGATCCCAATGTATTTCCAAGGCGTTTTTGACGGCATTGTTTAACCCTATTCTATGCTGGATACGGGACCCAATGCATTTCCAAGACGTTTCTGGCGACCTCGCAAATTTCACAAAACATTACAAAACTTTACGCGCCCAATTACGAACTTTTTAACATTTGAATCAACTAATCAAAAATACCTTACGCTAACGCTCTTTTTTATTCATGCTTAAATTTCCCGCCCAACAGGCATTTTTGAATTGTTTAAATTTTGATTTTTCCCGCCAACCGCCATTTTGATTTTTTTTTCCAAATTTGAATTTTCCCGCTCAACCGCCATTTTGATTTTTTTTAAATTTGAATTTTCCCGTCATCCGCCATTTTGAATTTTACCCGCCATTTTGGGGTCAAAGGTCAAATCCCCCGTTAAGCCCTACCTTACTACTTTCATAACATTAATCCAGTAAAAATCAGTAAAATATTGTAGATCTAAGTACTTTTGAAGATTACGGGAGTAAGAACAATTACTGTAACTGTCATTATTTCCCGTACCTTACTGGCCTAACGTCAGTGGTTGCGCTGTGTTGATTTATTCACCCTACTCCCGTTGTAAATCTGAAACACCTTGTCAAATGGGTCCATTTGTTAAAATTAAACAAATGATCTCAAATTTGGGCCGATATTTTCAATATAAAGTGAGACATGGGATATTTTTGGACACTTAGCTACTCTAAGGCACTGGTAGAAGAAAAATATTTTTAAAAAATCAGTTTCTTAGTTTGTTTGTCATTTTTACACGCCCTTAAATTCCTTATGTTAACGTTTTCCCTAATTTACCTCTATTTTTAGCTCATAGCGCCACATTTTCCGGACAAAATCTTTCATATATCCGGAACCGCTTGACCTACAAATGTGATCTTGGTGTCGTTTTACTTTGGAAATAGTGTACAATTCGAATGTGTCATTAAAACAAATTGAATAGGAACTTTAATTTTCTTATTGATATCCCTATTATTAGCTTTATAGGCAAAACTGTGTTTGTGCTAAAATTTCGGTAAAGATTGACTTCCGGGTGTAAACCCAGGATCAACGTATTGCACATGACATTAAAATCAGATTGTTTTTTTAATTTCCTTTGTGAATCTTGGTCTTACCCAGTTGAAGAGACAGCTTATTGTCAATACACCGGGGAAATAGCGACGTCAGATTTATGATAAAGATAATAGATTTATGAAGCTCAACACGTGCGATCTGGTTCCAAACAAATGATCATGTCCTGAGTGGTTCCACTGATCATACGTATCAACAGAATAGGCGTACGTAAACATACAAATCAGACTGATTTTTCTCGGTTGGAAAAACGAAAATAACGGCAGCGGTCCCGTCCTTGCTTTTGAACACAATCTTCAGCATAACAGATCGACATGTTTTCCATTATTTTATGTTTTAGACGAATGTTATGGTATCATATAGGAGTCTGACTTTTTCCCCATAGACTTAACGTGTGGTAAAACTGTCCACCCGTTTCCCGTTTGTTTGGAACCAAAACGAACGTGTTGGGTGATTTAGTAAAATTATGACATCACTACTTCCCGGGCGTATAAGCAATTGTTTATATGAATCTAATTCTTTGCTGAGATTGTACAAGATTTTTTTTTTATCGTTCACATCAATTTAGCACTTAGTTGAAAATCTGTTCCATCTCTGGAATTGCTTTACAAGATTTAGAAAACAAGATCCACTAGCCTCATCAACCCAGCGGCTCGTTTGTTTACAATACCCATTTGAATGGATATTGTAATGAAAGCTTTGAAAAGTCAAGACACAATCCCTTTCAAATCCAATCGACATGATAGAACAGATTGAGTTTTAGAGATTCTGAACACAAGGCTGGTTGTGTACTTCTATATACGATCATGATAATGTTGTTATAGTTGTTATGGTAACGACTCAGCGCCTTAAACCATGTGAAGGATGGTTTTATTGCCAAGCCAGCGAGGGAAAAGAATCTTCGATATAAATATACTTAAAACATAGATTTTAAGTTTCTTATTTTCATGGGAAGTGCCCGCAGAAGAGGTAATCCCCTTTATCGTGTTTATCACTTGTAGGTTGTATGCCATTATCGTTTTTGTAAGGTAGTAGAAAATAAAGACGTTTACAAACATCCTGTCTGGATGTGAGATTTGAGATGTAATCCTGTTTACTGCCTTTCATTACTTTTCTGTCTTTCATTAGTTTAGATTCATTTTATTTACTGTGTTTAAGAAAAGCATTTGAGTTTCTCTTCGGGTCTTGGTGGTTTCAAGATCATAATCCAGAGGGTAACTTACATAATCCCAAATTGCATCACAACTATGAAACTCTAATATCACTTTAAACATATTAACACTGACTAACAAATAAAGCATCTTATTTGAAAATAACCCAAATGGCACAAAAACTATATTCCGAAAAGTCTGAAATTTTGAATTTGTGCTACATGTTTTGATTTGTCATTTCATTTTATCCAAAAAGAAATACATTACAAAACATCGTTACCAGTATTCAATATTAATTTCCACTTGAAAACCATCTGCTCATTGGGTTGATCATGTTAATTATGAAATTTGAACCATCTCTTTGACCTCTTACAGAATGTGTATGAAAATGAACCAAGATTCAGTTTAGAAGCATGTTGTTTAAAGACATTACTGTGAATGGCTTAAAAGGTAAATGATCTTCTAATCAATCAATCAAAATTGTTCTTAGATAATAAGTATATAATGGTGCTTAGTGGGATAAAAATGATTCTTGGTGAGACGATTCACAAAAAAACTAATGATTAAATGGGAAATAGAAAAAGGACATGTTTTTGTAAAGTTCTCTTACCGTTTGCAATTTTCTCCAAGCGATTATAATCAGTAGCGCAATATCATGTTACATGTATATCAACTATGGAATTGAGATATATTCCTTTAATAAATCCCGCAGTGCTTGTGTATCATAGCAGCATCCGTCTTGTAATAACGACACGGGATTACCCGTTTCCCGCTCAACATCCGTACACCTGCGATGTCTGGAAATGAGTTGTTGCTAACAGCGCTAGTCAATAAAACACACGCCCTGAAAATGATTGAGAAAAAAATCAGATAGTCACTTAGGCACGTTTTTATTAAATACGCCTGCATGCAGAGAAAGTTTTTAAAGTTAATTCAATTTCAATTCTGTTTTGCCCAGTAACTCACGGGCCACATGAAAGGGTAAAAACAATATTTAAAAATACCTGTATAATCCCAATAAAACTTGCTCTGGAAAAATCAAGTGAGTAAAAGGCTAATTGAAAAAATAAACTTCACATGCTGTGCATCTTAAAGTTAATGATAAGAGAAGTTTGACGAAACAATGATGACTTTACCTCAGTGGTTGATGCAAATCTTGAGAATCTTTTGGATAATGAATACAAGGAATTGATCGATTGTGAGTAAGAGTGATTGTTCACGGTTTAACTTGTTCAATTTATTTAAAGGTTCACTATTCTTTCTCACGTTTACATTTCACACTCAGTTCATCGTATACGTCAAAATTTTAAATAGCTGCAATTACATTATCGTTTTTACTCCATTTGACCTCTGAATGGATACATGCTTCGTGTATTCGGGCAAAGACAGGAAAATGCTCATACAATTGCAGCAGAACTTCATTTTGTTCTGCTGCAATTTGTTTTACAGCGTAACAATGATTGCCTCATATGCTTCAAATCAAACACCAATACTATTTTGGCTTGTATTACTAAATGGTTCACTGTAGTTGCATATAAAACAAAATTATTTTTAAAATTACTAGTGATGACATTTTCAGCATTATTTTTTCCCCAAAACAGCATAGCTTAATTGATTTATATATTTGCTATCTCATATTAAATAGATATTATTGAGAATTGTTTTCATTTTACTTCTAGACTAACTGCTAACAATAGGATAAATTACAATTCTTTATACAAAATAGAGAAATGGCAGTGCATTTCAAAGTTAACTGATTATTTCAAATATGATTTGTGATGAATCATATACAGATCGTCATAGCAACAATTTTGCCGCATTTATTTTAGATTTAAACATCATTAGACACATCTCCACGTTTTACGTCTGAGCAGTTGTTGCTTTATTTGATGTGTGTAAAAACCAAGGTGAAATTGTCAGACGTGTTCGAAAATGTGTCTTTGATGATATTTATGCATATAGAGATATATTGATTATAAAAAACCATTGTGACAGATCGGAATCAAATCCAGCGTGACTGTCTAATGGTCTTTTCTAAAGTATTAATACTAAAATAGAAGGTATATGTGTCGTTAATACAGTACGCTATTGTCTCTCAAGGCTAAGGTCAAAATACAAATATCTGTTTTGAACATAAGTTTCAACTTATAGAATATTTAAAAATACCCTGCAAAGAGAATCACTGACTTGGTAGCGGATCTTAGAATAAGTAGTAAATTTGTAGAATTGCGTATTTTTGATATGTTTATGAAAACATTAATTGGTGATTGTACTCGTAAATCGACGTCATTAGCTTATTTCGTTCTCAAAATTATGTATTGATAAACTTCATAACCTCAGGCCTCAAAAATGGAACAAACATCTTATATCCAAAACTCGCGTGAGAGACGATTCTACTTAATCAATAATATTGAAACAAGAGACTCTAACGGGTGACAAGGTAATAACAGCCATCTCGCCAACTGTCAATTTTATAGCCAGTGTGACAGAGTGAGACAGCGAAAAAAAGGTTACGATATGAGGCTTTTGTGACACTAAAGTGATTTAGAATATGTAAGTGTCACAACATTTCCATACATAAGATGATAAGATACTAAAAACTTTAAAAAAAAACCTTTTTCTTATCTCAATTTCACCGTTTCAAAAACTAAAAATACAGTGTGAAGGCTAGTGTCGTAACAAGAAAATATTTCAGGTGGGGCTAAGTAATTTTTCTCGGCGCATCGTTGGTTTTCCTGGTAGTGTTTTGTAGACTAAAAACAAGCTCTAGTTGAGTTTGACAACTTACAAGTAAAATTAAGGGCTTTTTCTATTTTCCTGTTAGATTTTTAATTTCACTCTTCTTCCTCATTTACTCTTATTTTACCCTATTTCCCGGTAGGTTGGCAAAACTTTCGCGATAACAAGCTTCAGGTCGAGCAGAGTTGTAGTGTTCTAGATCAAAATCCAATTTTCACCCATTTCAGTTGTTACGGACTTGTATCTACCACGCATGAAGAAAAATAATAAGATGATTTACAAGTCCCTTGAGACCAAATACCTGAACTAAAATGAAGTTGTCAGTGTGAGGTTTTTTTTATGTATCATTAAATGACAATCACGGGAATTTTGTTTAAGGTAATTCTAAATTCTGTCTTTATATATCTTTTATAATTGTTTGAAGATAGGATTTCAGTAAAAAGATAATAATATTATGGAGAATTTTAGATTTGCACACCATGAATTTCATTTCGATTGAATTGTAATCACACTTTTCCGCTCTAAATTGTTTTTCAGATGAGCTTGTTGTGAATCTTTCTAGACATAATACAATTAAACTATGAAATGTTCATGCATTTTGTTACTCGAGCATTTTGAACCGTTGTGAAAATGACTCGATTATAACTAAAAAGGCTGAAACAATTAGCACACCTGGTATGATATAAAGAGATTTTAATCATTCATCTTATCATTGCTTATAGGGTTACTGGGTTAGATATCCTTTGGTTTTACAATTCAATGTTTATATACAGTCACTAAACAGAGATGATCATACCATACATCTGAATTCACAGTCTGTGAATTCACTCCAGTTAGGAATGCCGCACTCACAAACATTTAACTGACTTCAGAATTGCCAAAAACGTCCTGAACGTTGCATTTTCTTAAATTTGAATTAAATTAAAACTGACAATCTTTCAGGTTACAATAATTAAAATCTACGGTATACACTGCTATATATTCCAAATTCTTATTTCAAATTGGATTTGTCCATAATTCCATTTTTAGATATACCTTTCTTTAATCTATACAAGAGTACAATTTTTAGTTCAGAGTACATAATGAAAAAAAATGGTTGATCTACGATGTAATTTGGAATCAATAAGTATCCTAATTACTTTCGAAAGTACACATTTTTCTTCGGTGGGTATAAAACAAACTTTAATAACTATTGTAGTTGTTTTCACAATATGCAATTCTAGTTATATAGGCAACACTTAAGCAAGGCAAAATCGTCTTATCGTCAAAATTTACTACTATATACACTTTGTCCGTATTAATGAATCTTTTTCAAACAGAAAACATTTCAATTGTGTCTCATCATCAATGTATGATATCTAATTTGTTACTGACGGTTTAATTGTAAGAGTGATATTTTCACTTTCACCAACAGTAATTCTAGACATTATATTACATTTTATCTTAGTGATCACAGGTGTAATCATAGGTAATAAAATGATGCAGGTGAACCAGGTAAATCTGGAGGATGACTAATCACATTATCTAGTCCTGGATCAAGAAGAAGATGATGAAGGAGAAAATTTGTTGTCAGGTAGGTCAACTTTATATGGATGCTAAAAGCATTCAAAGACAGTCAGCTTATCTGTAAAACAACATTTACCTGGAGATAAAACCCGTTGGCTATTAATTTTGATGAATTACCAAGTACGTTGCTGAAGTATAAAATAAAAATGCCATCTCGATTTGATAGCAACAAAGTATTCTAGCCAAGAAACTTTTCAGATGATCTTATTTTTTCACACGTTCATATAGCCTTAAGTTTCTAGCTGTGATCCAAATTACATTTTTAAATTTCATTGGTATTTTAACTCCTAACCTAAATAGTTGTTCATACAATTATCATGATTATATGATCTGTGATCAGAGACAATAATTTCATTTACTGCGATCTCTCGTTATATATTATACAATAAGAACACAACACACAATACTAGGAAATGTCTAAACATTTTAGCAAACCAAATATCACATGATAGAAAACAATGAAAGTTCTATCATTGCATCTTCAACATGATCATCACGCTAAGCATTATCAGACTAAACCATAAAATAGGTGAAACGTAGTTTTTCAGAAAAGTCAGTTGAAATGTCATATAAAGAGAGTTTTAGTGATTATCAGATAGCGTGAAAAGATATATGTTTCAAGCACGGACTTAAACTAATCAATTGACTTTGCACTACGAATCTTGGTTGGTAACCGATTCCATAGCTTGGATGCTGCAGATGAGAAAGCTGTTCCAATGACACTAGTGGAGGGAGGCAGCGGAAGATATAAGATTTCACACAGGTTGATGTACAGTGAGCATTTCGGAAATGTTGCGCGGTGCGAATCGTTTGATCTTATAAAATGGATTTAGCTCCATTGCTGAACAAAGCATAAAGTATAACACTATTCCGATCATTTCTTGATTTATAAAATCCTAATCTGCTGTCAGAGAATACCTTGGAAGCAGTTACCATTAATTGAATAATTGAAGAAGAAGTGATCCTTGGGGTCCATACTAACATTTAATGATACTCCCATGCGGTTACCCTGTGGGTTGAACAAAAGTTTTTTCCACTCCTCTTCCTCCTCGTCTAAAAGCATGTTGATTCAGATCTATCCGAAACTGTTCAGAAACGTTAATGATTTTAATCATATCGGCTTTGAAATATGTGTTTGCGACTGAGTCTAATTTAATATTTTTAAATATATACAAAACACTCTTAAGACATTTGTGTCATACAGTTTTGATATTGGCTTCACTTTAGCTTAATAATTTATTTTATGAAATTACTGTCGTTGTGAAAGTAGAACATTTCTATTGCCTTAAACATTTTGAACTTATGCAATGATAAGTACTCACATATTCATATTAGACATGTGATATAATTGTTGCTGTCATTGACTTACATTAGCTCCTAAAAACATTTCAATTTGCAAAACAGAATAGAAAGAATAGACGCAGATAATGCACATCATGATGCAATAAAGCCATCGACCCCATATCATAAACTCCCTGTATGTAACAAGTATCTCTGGTTTACAGCTAACCTTGGGAGATCTGATCAGTGAAAACATTCACTCGAAAATCCACCGAGGTACTCATTCGGGCAAATGGATATCCGTGTTGTTACATCTAGAGGTTTACGTTTTTTCCTCCTCTCATTCAGAAGTAGAATAGAATGGACAAGTTTCATGATTAGGGATAGTTGTCAAATTGTTTGTTAAGATGTGTTGTGGATCCATGAAAGATTGTTAGCTTATTGTCCGAAATTATCGAAAAACTCATTTTCAGCAAATGTTTAGTTTTCCGAATTAAAAAACGTTTTCCAATAGGTTTGCAAATGACACACTTTATCACTATATGACGTTCACGAAACAACTGTCTTTTCAGGTTTCTATGTGATCTCAGGAGGAAAAGATTCGTGTTTACTCGATACAAATTTAACAAGTTTGGTTTGTTTCATTCGACCGAGAGGGATTCCATCGGTGTAATAGCATTTACGATTATAGTTCAGTTCAGCAAATGTTTAGTTTTCCGAATTAAAAAACGTTTTCCAATAGGTTTGTTGAAACAAATTGTGTGATGAAATACTACACTTTGCATGTTTGTAATTCATGACCAATGATGAAATGAAATGTTTCATCAGGTTTCAGTACAGGAAAGAGTCGATAGATTTAAGTTGACTCTAGAAGTATTCAGGTATAGTTTTCTCCATTCGGGGAAGTGGTGCACTATATGGCGTTTACAAAACCGATGTTTCATCAGGTTTCTATTTGATCTTTAGGAGGGATCCGATAGATCATGTAGATTGATTTTTACTCGATACAAATTTAATCAAGAATGGTTTGTTTCATTCAACTGAAAGGGATTCCATTGGTGTAATATCATTGACGATTATAGAAAGCCATATGGGTAATAACGTATTGTTATAATAAGACGTTGTGAAATTTCGACACAAAATAATAATTTGAAACAAAATGACACACTTTATCACTATATGACGTTCACGAAACAAATGTCTTTTCAGGTTTCTATGTGATCTCAGGAGGAAAAGATTCGTGTCTACTCGATACAAATTTAATCAAGTATGGTTTGTTTCATTCGACCGAAAGGGATTCCATCGGTGTAATAGCATTGACGATTATAGTTCAGTTCAGTTCCCTCGCAAGGAGGGATTTTATAGAAAGCCATATGGGTAATAACGTATTGTCGTAATAAGACGTTGTGAACTTCGACACAAAATGACACACTATATATATCATGGAAATCCTCCCAAAATCTCCACTACCTAATGTTATCTGATTTGTGTATTATATTTGGCATAACCGCATAAACTAATTGAACCTATACAGGTACATGAAAAATTACTATTGTTATTGTAATGTTATATCATTACAAATTAAACGTAATTTTACAAAACAAAAACATTTTTTAGAATTACGTTATTATATAGAACTTCATATCAACCATATAACCAAAGACATTAATCATGCATGCACACATGCAATCATTCTATTGCCAATTTAAAACGTATAAACCATTTTGACGAGACACTGAATTGAGTATTTTCCATGTTTATAACACAAAATTTCATTTTTTTAAGACAGATCGATAGAGCATCCATTACTTAATTTGATATGTCTTAAATGCATAATAGTATCAACGAGATGAACAAATTCAGGTTTTTAACGTGAACAAAGATTCCCATAATCTACAACCACAGCTTGAAAAATATAATATTATTGTATACTCTATGGACAACTTTTTAATATTAAAGAAATACTTTGGGAAATCTCAGTCCTGAATACAGACTGCGGATGAGGAATGGCATTACTGGTGAGGCTCACCTTTGTGATAAGAAGTCACAACGCCTGAAGAACTGACGAGGCATGCGGGAATATCGCAAAAAGACGAGGTAGATGGAAGGAAAGGTGGTAATTAAAGTAACCTGCAGCAATACAAATGCTACGTGGAGATACAGACGAAAGCAACTTGTAAATAGAATGGTTAATTTTTGTTCCTTTTCCGATGAGAGTGTTTTCGCCATGTATTGCATTGAAAGCAAAGTTGTTGCATAAAAACGGTTTAGAATTTCAAAATTTTTAATTTAAATATCTTGAATTTTGTTCAAATAATGTGTATAAGTATGATGCAGTTCTTCATCATCAGCAATTTGATGTTTTATCATCTGTTTGATAAAGTTAAAATCTACATTCGCATAAAATATCTTTAGAATTAACAATTATGGTATCTGCAGTTTGTTATTCCGCAGGCGGTATGAATTAACAAATTGATTTTTTTGGCCACTTAACTTTTTGAAACAACACTATAATCAATAGGGAAGTATCTTTACTTTTATCCTGAAAATTGTATCATTTAAATAATATTCAAACTACACTCTTAGAAAGAAAGTATCAAATATGAGACAAAAAGGATCAATTTTGATCCTTTTTAGGTATCAAATATGAGCTTACCC
>JXSR01S027865.1:17443-32882 GCA_000969725.1 Ophiothrix spiculata | reverse complement strand
TTAATGAAGTATAAAAAACAAAATGTAGTCTGTCTGTTTTGCTGTTTATGATCTCTGGATTGAATTATGCCTTTTATGCCTTCATTCCACGTAAAGTTCTGCTTATGACTAAAGTATTTGTAGTCACTTCAGTCTACTTATGGCGCTGGAGCACAATTAGCCTCAACTTTGTGCGACTGGCCGCAACCTGACCACAGCATTGATTTTCCATTATGGCCACCGTAGGCTCGATTATGCACCTCTAAAAACACGTAATGAATATTTTACAATGATTTTGATGTGCATAATCAAGTCAATAGTGGCCATCTTGGAAATTCAAAGCTATGGCCAAGTTGCGGCAGTCGGCACAAAGTTGTGGACTAATTGTGCTCCAATGACTTAGCCCTAGTTCAGGGCTGTTCAATTGATTAGTTCAATTTGTAGTATTTCGTGTCGTGTAGAATAGCGACACACGCTTCGCACTCGCCGCTAGGGCGCTGGGCGCCACTAGGTCACTGGGAGGGGAGATCGGAGGAAGGGGAGATCAGAGGAGCGATACTAGTTCTACAATGCCTAATTAACTTTGGCAGAAATTGCAAAGTAAATATGTATTTTATGTGGTCTACTTACTTTCACCAAATATAAGTATGTGATGTAACAAAACAATTTAAGTGCACATTTACGAAAATGACAGTAATATAACTCCAAGAAATTACTTTCGGATTAGGTCCTTTCATCAGAGGCGTTTTTAACAGTTAAAATGTGTCTGCGCAATTTTTGATTGTTGTTTATATTGCTGTATTGGAATGAATCAGATTTTTATAAGCCCTGGATGCGCCACGTAGTCCGTCCGTTAATTGAATAATCTGCATTAGTTGTCAGCAATCGAAACCGTTACGATCCTATATACATTTGATGAGAGCTGTTTGTCAGTAAAACATGTCTTTATTTGCCATATTATTTGTACTATAAATTTTAAGAACAGCCGTGGGATGCCAGGCGCTTTTCATATTCTTAGGCGAAAGACAAAGTACAGAAGGAACTGAAGCATGTGTTATACACAGGAAATAATTGAAAAACTACACTGCAATCATTATAGTAGTGATTTCAATTTTTCCCTCTCTCGTGTCAAGAATTTCAAAGCACGTGTACCGGATTTCTTTCGTCAATTGCGTGTTCTTTTAAGACATAATCGTGTTCTTGAAACGGGTAATGAGTGTATTCATACTTATACAGGGTAAGTCGAATTAAAGTGTAATCAACGGAGGATTTTTTTACAGGAAATCTGTTAATGTTTGTCAAAATAATTATTATGGATAAATAGTAAATTTAATCAGCTTTTATGAGCATTTTAGTTTGTTGAAATGGACCAATGCATTCAAAAGTTACAGCCGTTTAAGTAAAGGTACCCAATTTTGATGTCCAACAAATTTGCAAAAATGAACTCTTTACTGCACGGCCGCACTGTTATACTGTTGGGCAATTATTAAGCGTTGGTTAAACTATGAGCAACCCAATTGTTGGGTAAATATTATTAACCAACTGTTGGTGAAATTTTACCCAATATTTGGGTAATTAGCAACAACTTTTACCCAACAGTTAGGTAATTAGCCAACATTTTACGCAACGTTGGTAATTATTTACCCAGAAGTAGGGTTGTTCATAGTTGAACCAACGTTGGGTAAATTAGTTGCCCAACGTTCCAACAGTGCGTGGGTATTATCTTAGCGATTGTGCATTGATGAACTTGACGCCGCATTCGAAATTATAAAACGGACACATATTATTCAGAGATATTGAAGAATATTAAAATATGCAGATCAAAGTACTGATGACAATTTCAGATATCCGTACATAATCTTGACAACCAATGCAAGGAGAATAAATCATGGCGTAGTTTGTTCGCCGTTCACATTGGGTACCTCAACCCAAATGACTATAACTTTAGAATGCTTTGGCTGATTTCAACGCAATAAATTTTCTATGGAAGGTAATGAAATTTGCAATCTCATGCAGGAACATTTATGCAAAAGAATAAAAGGAAGTGGTTATATAATATTACTGATTAGATTACACTTTATTTTGACTCACCCTGTATATTAAAAACACGAAGGATAAGCTCTCGTCAATTGACAACAAACAGTTGTTTGACATCAATACTAAGATGAAAGAAACGTGGTGCGTGATTGCGTTCACGTCATCTTCCTTTTCCCATTTTGTTCAGGTAAATTGTTTTCACTTGTTTGAAATATACAAAATGCTTTTCGTCTTAACTCAGTCACGTCACTGGGGCATTTAATCCAAATACTGAAGCATCGGGACCTATTTTGGGGCTGAGAGAAGCTGTTGCATATCAAGTTGTATCATTAAAGAGAACTTTAAGAAATATTGAGGGCGGTCGATTTCACGCAATCTTCCTTTTTCCCATTTTGTTCAGGTATAATTTTTTTCACTTGTTTGAAATACAAAATGTTTTCGTCTGAACTCAGTCACGTCACCGGGGCATTTAATCAAAATACTAAAGAATCGGGACCTATTTTGGGGCTGAGAGAAGCTGTTGCCTATCAAGTTGTATAATAAAGAGAACATTAAGAAATATTGAGGGCGGTCGATTCAGCATTTTGATTGTGGAAAGTCAGTATGTGGTTTTACAAAATGTTGTTCATAAAAGTGACTACTGCAAGCCCTAGGAAATCATGCTTATCGTGAGAAAATCAGCATGTGCAAGCTGATAAAACTGCGAGCCATGTTTTCAACATTTCGTGATCAAAAAGTCAGTTTGGAATTGCATAATCTCGTCACGTACTTATTTTAGTCTTTGATTATTAATCAGCTGTGTTTATACGTCAAGGCCACTGCTTTATAATGAGTATGTTTCACCAACACATGAATTGTTTGCTATAGAACTTTCAGTTATCTTTTGTTGACATTAATCATGTTAATGACAACATAACTGTTGACAAATTAATTTAAAGAGACTAGGCTAGATTCCACTTAGAATGAACAACTTGTGGAAATCCTCTAAATAAAGCTTAAAAGTGTAGTAAATCCAAAAAACATTACACAGAAATGGCTCAAATTGAGAGAGAATTAATTTACAATATATCATTCTGTGATGGTGGTGTGGCTATCCTTTCCTGTGTTTTCTAAATCCTAATTTTGTACCTCATATGCATTTACCAGATACAATATCAAACAAAGCTCCTGGAGATAATTTAATATACTAAAAGAGAAACAATTTCATCAAACATAATTTGTTTACCCATCACAGGTGTAGAAACAAGGGCCATGTTCATAAAACCCTGCTAACTCTAGTTGGCTGCTAACTCTTTGTCTACCTGTCAAATTTTGACAGGTTGACAAAGAACTGGCAGCTTTTTAAAATTTGAATCTAGAAACACTGTATTCATAACGTTTTTTGCGCCGGCGTATAAAAAATACAGTTGGTAAAGAATTGCATTTTCAATATTCCTCAAAATCATGGAAAACTACTTGTAGGTTATATTACTATAAACATGTTCTATTGATTCATGTAAAAAAATATGTAGTTAAAAATAAGTGGGAAGAATCTAGGCCAGTCCCTTTAAGTGTTAAACGATAAAAGAAAATCAAGTCATAGAGTTTAGGTTAGTTTCCCCAAAGAAATTACAAAACCTACATCAAATCATTTAAAATTGCCGCACGTAATTTTTTTTTAATCCAAAACGTAAAATAAATATATATTTTAGTATTTGACGGCCCTAAATTATGATCAATATGGTAGAAATGAATTTGCATTTTAAACAAACCAGTGTCACGAGATTCATCAGTCTGAACACATTTAATAAATTACTCTGAACTTTAAAAATGTATTATATAAAAAATATGTGTAAACTTCATAAATTTTGGTTATGTTATTAATTGTCTCGTTTATTCAATAGGCCGCATGGATAGCCCAGACATACACGTGCCATGAGAACGTGCTGCTTTCTGTTATTTGTACGTCTTGTTTTCTTAACACACACATTTTTGTCGTATACTATGAATAGTTGTTTTTCGTAAAGATAAAAGCAAAGAGCTAGAATAGACAGAGGGCCCTGCTATTGCCAGCTTGTTTTTTCACTAAATCCCTTTACTTCGTCTATCAAAATACCCAGTGGCGTAGCAAGATTTTTTCCAATGGAGCAGATATGTCTACAGCAATACACTTGCATGATATAATAAAATAAATCGCAAATTAGTGTATTTTGTGACATTTGTGACGATTTTAATGATGCCGAGCAGTAATCTCTTCCCATTTGATTTGATTAAACATAAAATGGTGATTACGTGGTATTTTTTTATTTATTCTAATTTATTGCATACAACCATGGAAGCATTCCATTCATTATACTTTTCTTGATACTCCCATAACGTTTAGTGTTAATAGTAATAAGGTAGTTATGGTAATCAAGAACTTTGCCTTGAGTACTGTGACATAACATGACCTTTGACTTAATATCAAAAACAAAGATGGCGCTAGTGAAATTTGTATCTAGGTATGCCTTTTGATAAAAGAAGAATCTCTTAATGAATGCAATATTATGAAAATACATAAGCCACAAGACCGTTTCTGCATAATAACAATCCCAAAGTCAAAAGAGTTCAAGACCTGATAGTTCTTTCAAGATGAAACTTAAATCATTCACGTGGAAAGAAAAATCAGGTCTTAATAGTACTTTCCAGATGAATAATTCTTGATACAGTATTTTTATATATAAAGTTTCCCTGCGTACTACATCATTTAACTCAAGCGTAACGCGTGCGATCGTCTGCGCTTTACAAGCACTGGAATTAGACCAATCACACGCTGTAAATACGTGCGACTTTCACGCAAACCACAGTAGCAACAAGCGTCGTTCTCCGAAAAACCCGCGAACGGAGAAACTTAATTGTTAAAAATACTGTAATTCATCTTAAGAGACCATCAGGTCTTGACCTCTAATGACCTTGGGATACGGCCTTGTGGCTCTCAACCCTCGAAATTGAGTTTTCTTTCATACCTGTACTTGTACTTACCGCTGGTTTCTGGCTTCTTATGCGACCACTGATTACCAGTTACAATCTTCCAATCCCCCACACGAAGACATGCCTTGATACCAGCGTCAAACAACTTCGATCCATAACCAGAAACATCTAGCTTACGGAACAAAGGATTAATGTTATGTAATAATTCAGTACGAGGTGAAGGTCCTCCCGATCTATATAGAGAATGATGAAAACATAATTTTCTTAAGAAACGAACGTTTTTATGTTTCTCAAAATTGTGTTCAAAAAAAAAATGCTAATATTTTCCGTGCATTATGTTTAACATTGAATGAATTTGAAGATATGTGGTGTCAAAAGAAATTCTGCCCTTATATATACGAAATGTTTTTGCATGCGATTCATGTATATTGAATAATCTAACAATTGAACATGCTGCTTTATCATTCCTTGATGGAAACGCATGGTCAGTATTGTTTAAGGCATCAAAGGTAAAATCGTTGCCGTGTCCAAGGCTTTGTGTAGGTTGTAGCTTTGAAAGATTATTCCACGGATTTCATTTGTACAGAAGGCGTTACATGATTCAATAAATTTTTAAATTGATTATAGATTGACAGGATTGTGTTATTTAAATAATTTATTTATTATTTCTGCACGTTTGCTGATGATTTTTGTCTTATTCGAAAGATAATAATGATATACGTTTAATAAATGTAATTGATATTTTGTACATTCAGGAGAGCATTATTATCTGCATCTATCAACCTTCTTCAAGATCATTGATTGGAAATCAATCACTGACATGCATACAAATATGCATCGCTAACTGACACGTGAACTTACGTTATTGTAGGCCACATGTCGTAGCCGTCTAAGGGTTTGGTTCCATCGAGAGCAGCTCCGGCAAGGCCTGATACAATAGTCGGGAACCAATCACTCACATGCATGAAAGCATTGCTCACTGTTTTTCGTACAGATTTAGGCAGTAGAGGACTGTGGATAAAGCCAACAGCACGAATACCGCCTTCCCAGTAGGTTCCCTTAGATCCTCGCAGAGGCCAGTTACTTGCTGGAGTCTCTTGCGCTCCTCCGTTATCTATTAATCAAGGACAAGTATTGAAAGAGTTAAGGATAAGAAGATTTGAAGGTATTTGTGTAAGAGATTGTTAGCAAAACACGACATGCTTCTTACTGGAATTTAAAAGAAGCACACTCCTTTCAATACATAATATTTATAAATACGTTTGTGAAGATTTTTGATTTATTCAGGTAACCAAATTTCTAACAAGTATTTGAATCAGGTGATTTGAACACTTCTTTGATGAGCGTAAAACTTGAGCAACTATCATAACACAAGGGATGAGGACTTCGTCACAATCACGTGAGGGTCTGACGATCAGCAATCGACAAACTTCTGAAGAGAATAATTTTAAACACCTCGACCTTGATATTATCAGCCATTACAGGACAACACAAAACAGTCGTCAGATCATTAGTTGGCTTGAGGATGCATCTGAAATGCAAAACGCTGCTGCTTAAGAAAGTAAGTGTCCAGATGACCCAATTCTAGAAAATATGAACTTATTATGTTCATGATTGTTGTCAACTTCCATCAGAGTGGAGGAACTTTAGACTAAGATAAATTCACCACATTTGATATCCATTAAATCCCTGGAAAGTTGTTCAATCTTTGTGGTGATACGGTATAGTGTTTCACGAAAAGTCATTTGGTCGTCCCTTGCCTAAAGAAGACATGATGCGTGCAGCATCTGGGGATTTCCGTTGTGCTTTACGCAGACATTCCCGTACGATGTCTTCTGGAGGGAGATTTGAAGATTTGAACTAAGTCACCTTTCTCATGTTTCTTGAAAATGCCTTATGAACGTATTAAATTTCAAATTATGGATGAGATTACAAAGTTAATTTGATGTTGTGCTATTCTAAATACTTAGCAATTCAACAAAACGTATCTCTACTCTGTGTGAATCATACTGGAGTAAATAATCTTTTAAGTTATCGAAATATCGTTGTTGTTGCGACGACATTATTTCTTCATGATGAAATGTCTCAACTGTAATAAATTTTCCTAAACGGATGAGACAAGACAAGACAGTAAGGCTGGGTAGACTCACAACTGGCGTTAACTATTTTTATACTCTAACTCCCTCTCTCTCTCCAATTGTATAAACCATATAAAGGTGTACATTTCTAGTAGCGGATTTATGGTGATGTCGCTTTTTTTATACCAAAATGTTCATTTTTCCAAAAAGTACCAAAGATTATTGCCCAAAAATTTCTGGAAAGCTAAAATTCATTTTTATGATTGTTTTGTGTGCTTTTTGGATCTAGAAACAAACGTATAGGAAGGGTTTTCTCAAATTTTCGATTTTGATTTTATTTTTTGAAAAAATTCCACAAATAGGTCGAAAAATGTTAAAAATCATGATTTTTAGCAAAAATTACAATTTATTTCTAGATTCAAAAAAGCTAAAAAGTGTAAATTTTCGTGGTGCAAATTTTAATTAGGCTTTCCAGAATTTTGTGGGCAAAAATACAGTTGTTATCATGTTTGGCCAAAATTAACCATTTTGGTAAAAAACGGACATTACTATCATTATAATTTTGCTTCTAGAAATGAATACTTTTATATATATTTTAAAGAGTTGAGATACAAAAACAGTTTTTTACCTGATGAGAAGATGATAACTGTATTCTCGTATATTCCGGTATTTTTTAATTCTTTGACAATTTCCCCGATGGCTTCATCCATGCAATAGATCATTCCAGCAAGGGTCCGTCGATCTCCTTGTACTGCGGTGTTATTGAATGGAAACTCATATTGACTTGGGACTTGGAGTGGACCGTGCGGAGCTTGGAAAGACAAGTACATGAACAATGGCTGTGTAAAACAAAATGATTTGTAAAACATTAACAAAATGCAATATTTAAGATATGTTATATGTGTTGCCATTTAGTCATATTAGTCATTTATTGCCATAATACAGTAACTATGTAGTATTACATATAAACGCAAGTATTACATATATCCTATCTGGAGGGCCGGATGAATAGAATACGGGAAGGGATATCAGTTTACCATTCACTCATTTCTTTCACACTAAATGTAATCTTGGTCTGAACGGGTTGTTTGTGATTTGTCATTGAACACGTGTTTCTGCTAAAATGTATTGTCCAACCTTTGGGCAAAGACATGGGATGATGTGCAAAATGGTGTAATTTGTATTTTGCCCAATAGAAAGCCTCCTAAACAACGTTGCTGAAGGAGGCTGCCAGCCAACCTCAAAATGCCTCAACGTTTTGCACTTGCTTAAGGAATAGCATTGCAAGAATATGTCAACTGTAATGTTGGTGAAAGGAAATTAAGCAAACATATAAGTAAATAATGAAATAAAGTGAGATAACGTTCAAAATGAAATAAGACAAATGACAAAAAGGTTACATGTTAACAACGCTAATTTGTGTATGAAGTTTATATTTCCAGGTCGTGTTCTAGTTAGTAACAAGGTTAGAATCAAATCTGGATCTAAGTGTGAAACTTTACATATTAATCATTCGAATCAGACGCCTGTCTTTAACGGATGATTTCATTATTTAAAATCTGGTTTGTATTTTGCCTTTATTCACAAACGTCAATTTTCATTGTCATTTGTAGTTTTACCATAAGTTAACGTTCTTTTCTTACCAATTTCTTAAAACTTTACCTACGTAGAGATCCTTTTAAAAGTGTATTAATACGTATAAGTTCAAATAAGTTTTCAGTACAAAGTTGAAAGTTTTACATTCATTTGACACAATGTGGCACATACAAAAATTCAATTTAAAATAAAATTAAGTTAGGACACAACAATCACCGTGGCTTCTAGTTTCAATAAATGTTCAGGATAAAGCCCCACAGGGTTGAATTGTATACAATTTAGTAGTCTGTTTGCTATATTGTTTTGTTGCAAAAACTCTGCTTTTCATGTGTAATCATTTTCTTTGTTTGAATGTGTTTCAATGGGTAGTGTGCGATGCGCTTCGGAACTTACTCATGCATGCATCATAGAAAATCAGTGTCAGGCGAGGGTGGAAATTCAAAATAAGTTAAGGATGATCACAAAGATATGATTATTTGTCAGAAATAATGATGAATAATCCGGAAAAAATTACGTCGCTATTAAGTGACGGGTGGTTTTCATGGGCAAACCAATTTTTTTCGCACCCCTGCAAAATGTTAATTTATGCTAATTAGCTCGAAAACGACATGGTCGATCTGAATTTTTTATCGTCAAAAGAAACACAACTACTATTTAGGCAATTACAAAAATTAACAGCCCGAAATATTGCGGCGTTAAAATCCGAGAACCGTAAAACCAAATGTTGGGTACCATGGTACCAACCCCCTTATGCAGTTAAGTGGTAATCCAAAATAAACAGTATCATGAAGATATACGCGCGCACACCAGTACAATAAACTAGAATTCAAAAACGTCCACAAACATACGTATGGTTAAGCAATAACATGTTTCAGAACACAGACATGAAAGCGATAGGTAAATCTCTTACATAGGTTACTTACATACATCTTTTGAACGCAACAAAGTGGTATATATACAGACTGGTCTGTTTTTTCACAGTTTTTAACATACAACAGAATACACGTTTCTTTTATCTGTTATCGAGGGGCGTAAAAATAACAACAACAATATCGGCAACCTCAGAAAAGGACACCCTGTCTGAAAAGAGTTGGGAATATAGTTTTGAACTTTAGTATTTCCTTGCAAAAATGCCTAAGGCAATATGTTCAGTTATGTACTTTGTCAAGTATTCCGTTTAAGTGCAATGCACCTGATCGCACTGCGCAGGAGTAACAATGCCGTTAACTTCGTTTATTTTCTTGAAGGATTTTCAAGTCATAAACGGTTTGGTTAACCGATATCAAAGTTTGGAACCGTGACATTATAGTGTGGAAAATGTTAAGGTAATGGAAACCAAGAATTGTTGAAAGAGGGTTGTAGGAAACACGGCCAGCATTTCTGCTTGCGATAGCTCTTTAAAAGGATTAATAGATCTATAGATCCCATATGTGGTACGTAAAATACTTTTTGGAAACTTTATTATTGTTAACATCAAAAAGTTACAATTCAATTTAAATGATATTTCATCAAAATAAATAAATAAATAGGATGTTTCCTTTTCAATTTCTAAATGTGTAAATGGTCAAAGTGGAGAAAATCTAAATATATATAACAATATACATGTATAAGTACTAAACATTTGAATTAAAGAATGATATAGATATTTCTATCCAATCTGTGCAGTTTTGATGCGTCACTAAAGTTTGGTTTTCTTACATACCAGGTGTCCCAAAAAATGGTTATATGTAGGAAAATGACCGTGTGCTAAGACTATAGTAGTTAGAGAAACAAAACTTTACACAAATTATTTTACAACCCTCTTTTAGATACCTGCAACAGTTTGATATCACAACGTTATTAGTTTTTGAGTTATCAACAAATGTATATACCTATGTCAGAAACGCATTTGTTCAAAATTCAACAAAATTATTAAGCATACACGTTTTGTGGTATTATAATGTGCATTTTTTTCTAAATGATCATGATCAGACTTTATATTAAAATTGGATACAATTTTAATTGAATAATAATTGAACTCTCTTTATGCAAATTACGGATACCTGCATTCCATGCATTCCAGAATGCGTTGTTTATATTGAACCTGTCAATCAAGTTTTGGCGCGAAAGTTGATGAATACGCATAAAGCACAATCAAATTTTCATGGGTAACATTAATTCTTATCTGTTTAAACTGCAAACTTTATGAATTTTGAAAAAAAAATAATCTTAAACTTACAGGACATGTTTAAGTTATAATTTTCTTTACAGTAGCAAAAGTCTGATCGACATTTAGAAATAACAGCCTAATAGCAAAATTTTGGAATCGGTTGCCATTTTTACCCAAAATCAGATTTCGACATAATTTTCAGACCTGTAGTAATTTACAACGTCATAATTACTTAACAACTAGTCAAATGTTCATGATTTTGGTATTAATGGGAAGAAGAAACTCTACCCTATACTATGGTATGCAACAACCTAACTTTGGACATGTCAATTTCAAGTTTACATGGGGTTGAACGAGGGTTAAAATTACATCAAACGAACATGCTTCTGATTTTTTTGAATTTTGAACAAATGCGTGGCTGACATAGGTATCTACCTTTGTTGATAACTCAAAAACTAACAAAGCTGTGATATTAAAATTTTATGAGTATCTAGAAAAGGGTTGTAATATAATTTGTGCAAAGTTTCGTTTCTCTAACTACTATAGTTTTAGCACACGGTCATTTTTCTACATGTAACCATTTTTTGGGACACCTGGTACTTCATACATACAATGCCTTTTAGACAAACGTAAGCTCATAATTCTTCATCAACTTGACCATTAAAATGCGACTTTACGTATATCTTTCCTGAAAAACTATGTATACATAATGTGTCTGTATAGTTCTTCAAAGTATTTCCAGAGAAATGTGATAAAATCATCTAAATGCTGTTCAGAGTTCAGGTCAGACTTCATATCAACCACCTAAAGACCATATTGGCACCAAGAAAGCCGAGAACCTATCTAACTTTTAAAGGTTTCTCATTCTGTCTCTCTTTTTTTTACTGAGCGCAACCGATTTGGCACTTTGTATATATTATCTTTAAAAGAAAAAATACATGATCTGTTCTTAAACGATTGATTGTAATGTGATTTAAGTGAATTAAGGGTAAAGGGAATCCATCTGCTCAGGTAAATGTGAATTCTAACTAGTTTTTAATCATGAAAAGATAAATAGTTTGAACTGCATTTTCGGGGACTCGAACCATGGATTATGGCAGGGGTTAGTCATGCATTACGAAGCGAGGGATCTACCGCGGAGCTATCAAGTCAGCGTTGAGATCGTGAACTAAAATCTAAAACATAAGCATTAGAATGCCGTATTTTTCTTTTGTTTACATAAAAATTGCAAATTTTGCCTCATTGGAATGCTCAATTTGTAAATAAATTATGCGAATGCGTATATCAGACAAAATGTAGATAATGTAGATACTAAAAACTGGCAATTCACAGCTCAAACAGGGCGAACTCAAGAGTCGTAATTCATGTCCAGTTTTTCGGGCAAAACAACGCGGATTTGTTACATTATCATTCAAAATCAACACAATATATTTATAGAATATTATATGTAATTCAATAAAAAGTATCAAGCCTACAATCTGTCAAAATTTGAAAACAGGCGAATCGTTCGAACATCATAAAATTATAAGGTTTCGGCGAAAAAGGCGTCATTTTTTTTTTTTGAAGTAATCTATTGACGTAATTTTGACCTTGATAATGGACGTGACATCACTAGTAAAGTTTCATGTATAAACCAGAGAATCTATTCCATATGTACGCCAAAAATTGTGATATTTTGATATGTGTAAGTAGGTAAAAACTTGCAGTAAAGATGACGTTCAACCGAGCGGCACCCATTTAGGGACTGTAGCCTTAAAACATTATCAATGTTATCTAAAATTAGTTGTATGGTGCCGTTCGAAAAAATAAAGTAAATAGAACATTGGCTGTCATTGACTGGGAAATTAGAGGTTATCCGTGTTTTGGATAAGCGGCCATCTTTGCGGGAATGCTATACAATATTCAGACCATTCAGGACAGCAGCACCAGGAACGTCATGCACGTGAGCACATTAACTGCTTCAAAATAGCCCGCCCGATTCAGGGTCATTGATTGATTAAAGATTACTAAGGGAATGACCTCTTTTGTTTGCGATCACGCATGAGTGAAGTGGATACACATTTGTCTCCTAATTATTGCATACAATATTAACTTTGATTAGAACATATTATTCCTTAAGTACAAGCGCAATCTGTTTCATTTGACATATAAAGACATGCACAATTAAGGGGTTTATTAATTTCAGATACACTGCAGGTAGCATATAGTTGTTAAGGTTAGGGTATTTTGTCTCAAATAAGACCAAGGAATGTCAAATTCACTGCAAATCTTGCTACCCTGTCACAATCTTACGCATTGATGAAAGACAGAGTCTCTGGATTAAACTATTTTGGCTTTACTTAATATTAATATCCTCAACATGGCTTCAACAGTTTTCTTCTTTACTACTTTCATGTATGCTAACAGTTTATGTTATGCTTAATTAGGGAACGTTCACAAACACTTGAAAAAAATGATGCAAAAAAAAATATCGCGGAAAATTTTCGGGGCCACCCTTTCAAAAATTAAAGGGCCCCCTTTTTTGCGGCAAAAAATAATGATCAACCCAATAGAAAAGCATGTAAACTTATTTTTATCGGAATATCTGTGGTAATATTTTTTCAAGCCCCCTTACGAGGGTCAAAAATTTTTGCATCAGGCCCCCCAACAAGTTTTGTGTGAAAAGTCCTTTAGGCACAATTTTGCAGTGAACATGAAATTCGACCTTATTTTTCCAGAGATATAAACCATGACTTAAAAGTGAAATATCTTAGCATTTGACTAGATAATGTTAGGTGGTCTGTTTTTTTACAATTACAATTACACAAGAGAATACATGTTCCTTTTATCGAGGGGCGTAGATGTGTAAACAACTATACCGGCAAGTTCAGAAAAAGACACCAAAATAGCCTGAAAAAAGAGTTGACACAACATGGGAATACAATTTTGAACTTTAGTATTTCCTTGTAAAAAACCCAAGGCATTATGTTCAGTTATGTACTTTGTCAATTCGAAGGGACATATTCCGTTTAAGTGCAATGCACCTGGTTGTGCTACGCAGGAGTAACAATGCCGTTATTTTTGTTTATTTTCTTGAAGGGTTTTAAAGTCAAAAACGGTTTGGTTAACCGATTTAAATTCGGAACATTAATAATGGATAAATGTTCAAGTAATGGAAATTGGAAATTGGTGACAGATGATTATATGAAATACAGCCATCATTGCTGCTGTTGATAACTTAACGTTTTACTTTAGTACAAGATATATGTGATGGCTCGACCCATACAGACAGAACACTTTTCAATAAACTGGTAAAAATAGGCCACAAATAAAAAAAAAAAAAAAAAAAAAGAATTTCCAGCAGATTTTTCTGATGTACAATTTTATCGCCTTGATCAATTTCAACAAGTAAGGTGTCATCTTAGAAAATGCTGAAATAGATGAAATGATAAAATAAAAATTGATATCATTTGCAAAGTCTCCTCTTTCGGGGTGAGCCATCACATATATTTCTAGAAAATTGTATATTATTTACATCAATAGTTCAGACTCAGTGAAAAAAAGTAAATTTGTTGCTAAGTGTTGCAAAATTATCAGTAAATTTAAGTATTGAAAATATATCTAAAGTTGGGAGATAGATGAACTGAACATGGGTACAAGGATATAAAGCTAATAGATAACAATACACACTAGCATACGAGATCAGAACTAATACATAATCAAATAAGGGAAAGGAGAAATACACATCGTACGCTAGAACATTAATAACAATCAGACAAATCACAAACAGGCCAGGATTTATTTTATTTGAACAAATCCTGGCCGGACAGGGACTCGAACCCCGGACCACTGAGCTACCCGGTCTCTCAGATATCCAAATATTATTACCTTACTATTTTTTTGAACTTGGAATAAGAAAAGTTCTTAAATGTTAAAAGTACTATCTAAGTAACGTCTAACTTGAGTAATTCTTTATGGTATATGACATTCTGTTAATTCTTTAAGTTCTATTGAAATTGTGATTTATATGATTTAGTAAAATGTGTTTAAATGTTCGATGCAAATTAAGTAGGGGTTGGGGTGGGTCTACCTTACTTTTGACCAACTTTGTAACTCGATTTTCACAATGTTACCGACGACTTAACCAGTAATGTTATTTATATCAACTTGTAGCTTGGGTTAAGACCTTTCAGAAAATATGTATTTTTCGAACTGGTTACCATGGTAACGACGTAAGGCCTCTGATTGGTTAAACACGAGAACAAACGTAACTAAAGAACGTAATGTCGCATGTACACCAAACTTGGATGAAGGATGTATGAGTACAATACGGAGAAAACCGTGTTTGCGGATTTTTTATTTGGTTGCCATGGTAACCAGGAGTAGGCCAATCAGGTTATTTTGCGCTATAATTCAAATTTGTAGGGAAAAATCAAAAATTGGGAAACATGGTTATCTAGCCCTATTTGTATTGATTATTCATGCAAAATATCACTCGGCAAGAGACTGCCATTTTTCATTTTTGAGTTACGTTTGTTTTCGTATTGCATGTTTGCGGTTTTTCATCTTTTGAGATATAAGCCTTTAAACATTGGCAAAATCAAAACTTGAAAAAATATTAAATATGATGCTAAGATTTATATGTAACTATGACACTATGAAAGATAATAAA
>JXSR01S027864.1:18596-30949 GCA_000969725.1 Ophiothrix spiculata | reverse complement strand
AACAGTTGTTGTCGAAACATCCACTGGTGAGTGAATATACTGGATTAGGATATAGAACTTGAAATCAATTATGCTTAAAGAAATGCAACCCATTTCAGGGATGAAAATGGGAAATTGTAAAAAAAGAGGAAAAGCGTCGTAAAGTTGGGTTAAAGGTCAAAAATGGGCTGAAAATGAATAAAAAAGCTAAAATTTTAGCATATGAACATGATCAAAAAAGAGGAACTTGAAATCAGCTGAAAAGAGGAACTTTCTCATCCCTGCATTTTGACTCCCTCCTAGCCTCTACATTTTCCCTAATAGTTTGATACCACAAGAAAGTTTATATTTTCTCATTAGCCCTGTGAATATTCAGCCTGAATTTCATGATATGGACAACATGGTGAAAATTATGTTAACAGATTTCATTGGGTTTTTATTACTTGCAAACATCAACTTTGATCAAGCTATGCCTATCAAATGCCCCATCTGGCAGGTTCAAGTCCTGGTCGAGGCTTTTTTTTTTACAAGTCTTGACCCCGCAAGGGAAAGAATGAAGATTTGCACACCTTTCACCTCGTGAACTAAGTATTAATTTCTCATATGCATACCAAACTTTGGAAATGGAATAACAAATCCTTTTTCATCGCTAGATGTCTAAGACCGAAATGTACTCAATCCCATAGCCATTACACAATTCCTGCTTGATACATAATTGAATACAAATTTGGACTTTACATTCTAGTTTATGCAACCGTAACGAACAATAGATTGGACTCATAACTAGGATAATCATGTCAATGAGACGTAATCAACTGTGACTTCGTTTGCAAATGTGATCGCGAAAAGGCCTCCCTTCAGAAGCAGGTTTGTTTTAACATTTAATGTCTGAAAATTGGTTAAACAAAGCATAGCCAGTCGGTATTTAATCTTAAGAGACACTGGTTTTCACAATAAATAACAAAGAATAAGACTATAAAATTAAAAGTGGACATTTAGAGCAAATTTTTGTCATAACAACATATATAATTACATAGAGTTGTCCAATGATAATGGTTGTTTGTAATACATTGACGTCAATTCACCTTGTCCATTGTATAATTTTACCATTTCCGGACGAACTATTTTATGCGTATCAACCAGCTATTTGTAAGTGTATAATTCGCTATAACATATAGTTCCAAATTTTCTACTGATTTGAGTAATGTATGTCTTATTGCAGACAAAGAAAATATTGTTCTCAAATCATATTTGTATACACAAATACTAGACTTTTAAATCTTACGTCAGTCAAGATACAGATATAAGCGTAGAAATATTGTCCGCAATTTATCGTGTGTAGTCCTATTACATGCTATATAAACAAAATAAATGTTTCGTTTATGACCTTGATTATTTATGCAATTTTGATTTAACCCTGACCTAATAAGTTACTCGTTATAAAAGCGTAAACAAACATGACAACACTCCAATGATTTTAACATAAACAAGAATAGCCCTGAAAAAGCATATACTCCCGTGTAGTTTGATTGGTATATTAATAGGGGTAACTTTAGAGTACACAAGAAAATATTAAATTTACAGTAAGTTTCAAGCGTGAATTTAAACTTTTATCAACTTTTAAAAACAAAACAAGTCCGAAATATACTAATCCAAGTTTCAACCAGTTTCAACATTTATCTTGCCACTAGTGGGGCCTACACAATTCCAATCCCGAAATAAAAAGACCATGCAATGGTTGAAAACCCTAAAATAACATTTATATATAGGCCTACATCTAAGCCATACTGCTAAATTTAATCCATATCAGCCAATCCATATCATAAAGGCATATCACATCACCCGACAATTAATTCTGACCTGAAAATAAGGTCACACCAATTATATCTGTCTTTTTTTTTCTTATTTGGGTTTTGTCTTTCTTTTCTTCCCCCTAACATGGAAAGTGGAGTAATAGTTGAGAGTGAAAATAGGGATAATTATACACATGCAGTACAGTGACCACAGCCCTTCAAGCCTCAACCAGGCTAGGCACATATATACAAGCACAAATAATAATAAACAATAATTAAAACATATTGCGGTGGCCTGGGGACGTATTGAAGTACTATAGGGCCTACATTTTATAACAGACATCTACTAAGCGATGTATGTCTTTTTTTAAAGACTATTCTTGTTTTGTAATCAACTCATATGAGTATATATTACGAACAAACTCTGTTTATTTGTGTAAACACTTGAGCCATACCGAGGCGGTTAATTCTTAATTTAGAAGTAGAATACTTACGCAGCTAAATCTTTGACATGTATTGTAGGCAGCACATTCATACCATTACCAAAGCATTGTAACGCTTCTTCCTCTCCATGCCATGCAGTCTGAAAATACAACATTTCCAAAAAATAAATAGTTAATTATTATTCATAGAAGACTGTGATGCCAGTGAAAGATCATCATAATATTTACACTTGCCAAAGCTCCTTAAAGATGATCATAAATATTCTTATATTACTATGGCCTAAAAGATCAAACCTCTTGAAAAAAGTTGTCTTCAGCCTGCCTGTAAAATTAAATGTCCAGTTCACATATTTGGTGAAAAAGGCTTAGAAAATCTGTATTTTTCCACTCAATTTCTTCACATTTTTCAATCAAATTTAGTCTGTAAGCCTGGTACATTTTCAATTTTTGTTCACAGTGTTACCAAAATGGAAAACCTCAACCTGGTCCCAACTTGAAGTTCAAGTTTTGCTTTCCAAAGTATTCACCTAATTTCAGACTAAATTACATATTTCCAGTCTTACCTTGAATAAGTAATGGAATATGTTTTCTCCAGCTCCATAGACAAGCCCAGCAGCTACTACATATGTTACAAACTTGGCTTTATTCTGAAAGAAAATGGAATGTCATCTTTGAGCACATGTAATAATTTACAGGAATCTGGGCCCTATGTAAAGTGGAATCACTGGAATGTTAGTTTTATTAAGTGAAAAGACCATATTTCTGCATGTACAATTTAGTCATTCCTTGCTTCAGTCAAACAATCTCATAGATATAGACAGGAGAAACCAGACTGCCTATACCGCCAAGCGTAATGGCCTCATAAGCCTTGGGGCTCAAATAGAGGTATTCGGGTCCACTCGAGTCCTGCCAAAATAAATTTCGAGTAGAGATTTGTAAAGAAAAAACCATGCATGTACTGGCATGCATGATCTGTACGCAAAACAAAATACAAAGATGTTTTAAATATTCGTGCATTATGACATGGTGCAATGAATCATTGACAAAAATCCAAATACCCCAAGTTTAATCCCATGCTGAAAACCGCTCTTTATCCCCCACCCTTTATCTACTGGAAATCCAGAGACAAGTGTGAATAGATAAAGCTGTCTTAAGACTGCTATGGTTGTTATACATTGTCGCAATTATAAATATCAAAACCTTGGACCCTGTCATTATTGAAATAGTTTGTAAACAAGCTGATAGATCAACACGATGATTTTTCATTAGAATAAATGCACTTTTTCACTACATTGCAACAAATACAAAAATGCATCATACTTTATCGCAACAACTCTGAAATGTAAGGACAGGGTTGCTATGATAAATTGTGTGGAAGACATAGGTGTAGCAAGAAAAAGGGATTGTGGCCGCACCTCAATATTTCATTAGTTGGTCGAAAGAGGTCATTAGTTTGTAAATTTGTACCACTGATGGAAATTTTCAATTGATGAGGATTAGTTGTTTTAATTTGAACGTCATCATTTTGATTAAAATTTGAAACAACTTGTTAGAAAAGTTAACAAAATTGTCTTAAAATTTAACTTTATAGAAGAGATTGAGAATTTAGACATAGATGTAGATTTAGTTGTCTACCCTTACCAAACATGAATGGTATTATACCCTTCAAATAACATTCAAACACCATTCCAATGGTGTTATTCCTATTCTACAACATTCAAACACCATTCAAGTGAATACAACATTCAATTTGGGGAAATGAATGTTGTTAATTTTTATTTGAATGGTGTTATTTTTTATTCGAATGGTGATGACAGGGTCAAAGTTCAAACAACATTCAAATGAAATGTTGAATTTGTTGAGCTGTAGTCTGCAGAATATTGCATGAATTTGTGCAATCTAAGGATTCTATTACCCCTATGGATATGATATATGGCTGTTTTCATACTTTGTAATGGCATTTAATACTGTTAGGACTTATAGTGATGAGCTCTACTCTTCAATGTGAATATTAAGTTGTAAGCTTGCATGCTGTAAGCTTAACCATCAAAAACATATAAGTTTAGCCCAGAGGTAGGCAGCCTGGTCTGAAGAACTTTACTGGTAATTCTTAGTCACTGAGTGCGACTTTACTTCCTATTAAGGAATTTTGGCCATCCATTATGAGACGATAGATGACAGTGCGTTCAGCGTGAAACGCAGTGGAGCTGCGCGTTCAAAATCACGGCGCGATGCAGGTATACGCACACCTCCGACGCACACAGCTTTACTGGGTTTGGAATATTTCATGTTTGAATAGGGGTGTACGTTTTTCCAACGATAATATTTATAGTTTTTGGCAATAATTTACATCGTTTTTGGTTTATACTCAAATTTGTGACTTAGAATGAGAATAAAAGATGGCAATTTATTGTTTTGCCTGTCATCTATCGTCTCATAATGGATGGGCGTACATTATTTTTTCGTAATGCTTCGGGGGCACCCATTACTCAAAATAATGTACGCCCATCCATTATGAGACGATCGATAGATGACAGGCAAAACAAAAAATCTTATCTTTTATTCTCTAAGTATGCATTACATATTACAGCTTTTTTACTTTTATTGCACTTATAAGCTTTTGATAATATTATGGGGACATTCTGAACTCTTTATTTGTCATTTCTTTGATTTTAGTTCATGTTTAATATAATGTTAAGTGACCAAGGTGCTCTCCATCCCTTAAAAACTGCCTTCTCATATGAATTTTACATCGAAAGTCTGTCTAGTGATAAAAAAAAAATTAAAAATCTCAAAAATCGGATGAACCGTTTCAAGAGGTGGCTGAGAAAACATTTTTTATGTCACATCAAAACTTTTTCAGGCAAATATTTAAAAAAAACTTTTCCCAACAGAATTTTCGCATGAAATTTTCCTCAAAGTTGCACATTGTAAGCACAGTTGCAACATTATCAATATGAAATTTGGAAAAAAAATTTGGTTGATTTTATGGGCAAAACAAATTTGAACAGCACCGTTTATGCTAATTAGTACGAAAACAACATGGTTGATTTGAATTTTCTTGCTACCGAAAGACACAGTCACGCTGCATTAAGGCCCTGTCATGCAGACTCACTATTGTATAAATATTTTGCTTAGAATATTCTATGCTGATGACAACATGATGTACATTGTACATATTTGCATTTTTTGGCTCATAGGAAGGGTATTGGAAGATTATATAGTATTCGAAGGCTATTTTGAAGGCTATGTACTGCATTCAATCTCTTGATAATTTGTGAAGGGTATGGGTGAACGAAGACTTCAAAACAACATGCGAAGGCTGTGCTTTGAGTGTTATTCGAAGGTTGTATATTTCAGTAAGGGTAGTGCTTGTGATACTTTTTTTTACTTGTCAGTTTTTAAAAGCTACTTTGAAAAAAATATGGGTGTCCCTTTTGAGTCTCACGTGTTGGTTGTCAACCCTACTAAAAATAGTTGCACTCCCAATATTGAAAGCCTGGCTACGACACTTGTGGAAGTCATGCCAATTTAACAGTTTTACAGTGATATTACTTATTACCGTATTGTTCCTAATAAACGCCCATGGGCGGTGACATTTCTTGAAGGGTGGGCGATTATTAGAGACCAATTTTCAACATCAAAATTTGCACAAAATCGCTAAGTAAGTTTAACAATTACGGCAACTTACTGTTACATGGCCCGCTATAACCCGGAAGTACTGACAAGTTTTCATCATATCTGGGATCGCGACCTCATTGGTACCGTTTCCTGATACTAGCCATTGTTGGTTAAAGCTTAATGATACACGAAAATGCTACAAAATTGAATGTTTTTAACACTTCTCTTTGAAATTTTTTGGGGTGGGCGTTTAATAGAGAATGGGCGAATAATAGAAACAATTCAAGTATACATGCTAGTTTTATCTCACTGTCCAGTCAGTATTGAAACCAATAATTTTAACAGTGGAACATTGAGTTAAAAATGATAAAATTTGAACGTATCATGACATTGCACCAATAATTTAAAAAAAATGGGTCACTTATGGGTTTTGCAAAGCTATGGAAGCACAATTATACAAATGTTGAACTGCCTTTGCTGAAACTACCATAGTAATGAAACTATCACTCTAAACCAACTTACTGTTTTTCCTAACTTGATAACCAACTTTTCAGCACTGATGTGAGGTTTAAAGTTTGGATGTGGTTTCCTCCTTCTGTAGTCTTCTTCTGTAAATGGGATTTCTGTATCATCCTGAAAATCAGAAATATTTATTTCATTTAACTATTCATAGATAATAATAATAACATGCATGCTTTAATAGAACAGATCTAAAGCACAGCTGCCTGTTACATGTGACATTAGGAAATCATCACAATCATATTGCATCATTTATTGGAGCTACCAGGCAAGAGCGCAGTCGCTAACTGCACTTAAATCTTAATATTCCCTATAACAGCTCCCAAATATCAACGAGGAAAGTGTGATTAAGTGATTTGCCCAGGTTCACAACACATTGGCACTAGCAGGGCTTGAACTCTGAACCAACTGATTTAGACCAGCATGGTATTAGTTCTCTAATATAAATCCATATATGTTATTATTTATACTAAGCATTCAAAAACTCTAGTCTAATAATCAAGGATGGAATTACAATTATGCTGTAATCAGAAATTTAGCAAAAATCTATGTTATTTTTGTCAGAAAATGATATACTATTATAATTATTATCAAGTTCACCCAAGTCAGTTGTGAAGACTTCAGAGCTAATTATTTGTTCTAAGGAAGCAAACATCTCACTGGTTGTAGCAGGGCTTAAACTTTCGATTAATTGATAATGAGATGGTAAGCCACAAAAGTTTTCTTAAAGGCTGATTCATGGTGACTGCTGTAGCTCATTGTCAAACCAATGTCAGAGTGAATGCCCAATGATTTGGTGCATTTTAACATAGCCAGTACACAATGTTAGTTGATGATCCTGATATGCAAGTCCTATCATGGGCACGTGCACCCATCCCATATTACTTACAGGGTCCCCTGGCCACACATCCCATATTACTTACAGGGTCTACTGGCTTACTCTTGGCCCATGTCATGATAGTTGAGATTAAGATGAACATCTTTGGTGATTCAAATCTTTCTATTTCAGCATGGAGAGCTGTGGAAGTGGAAAAAAGAGGAAAATGTTAAGAACATTCAAGATTTAACGATCTCAAGGGATGGTCCGTTCAGGTCTTTTTGGTCTTTTGACCATTCCCACAATATAATTTCTTGATTTGTGTTTTTTATTGTTTTTTATGATAGGCCTACTTTTCTGTATGATATTGTGAATAAATTGATTTGAACAATAAAGAAAGCTCTGTTAAGGGACTGGTGACCTTTCTTGACCGTCCGAAGTAATCAGGGGTAGGCGTCTGAACATTGCTACGGTACCAATTGTACAAAGAGAGTGAACAAGTCTGTATAGATAAATTCGACTAGCCATGTCATGTATTGACCATAACTAGGGTGCCTCTGCTCCTAATGGCTGTTTTAACAACCAAAATCAGATGTTTTACGTGTGCTTTTATTTATTGTGTTACCATAGAAACCACTATTGATAATTGCATGCATGAACTTGTATTTAATTTAAAATTTGCAGTAATTATGCACCAATTTGGGTTGCCTTGAGTGGAATCCCTTCAGTAATGGCCAATCGGTGAGCCTTTGCAAAATGCAAGAAATCCGATTTAACTATGCCATCTTATCTTTGGAAATCCTACATGATCGAGGGTCCTGAGCCTGAGTATGACCTCAATTATCCCAATGTATATGGATATATAATGTAATGATGTCACAAGCAGGGATACATCATAAACTGTTTCAACTTTTAGCTTTGATTGCAAGATATGGTGATCAAGCTTTTTCTTAAGCAGGCGCTGGGCAAATTTTTACCCTATGGTTCCTGACTTTTTGTGCCTCGTGGGACAGAAAAAATGTGACCCAGGCAACTTAGTTTTTCCTACTGCAGCACCCAGGTCTTGCTGGAAATTTTAGGGACCAGGAGTCGCCCTTTCGGAATTCTAGCTCCTGGTCCTTGTCCACGTTTAAGAGAAAGCTTGATGGTGATATCATTTAATATCAATACGTTTATTTCTAGTATGCCAAAAGTACTATAAAAGTTTTGACAATGATTCTATGATGGATAAAAGTATTAAAGGCAATGGGCAACATTAATCGTACCTTCCAATTGATATTAACAAATGGAAAGGGCAAAATTGTCTTATGCAAAATGAATGGAGTCCTTGTCTATTATATCAATCAAGATGTATGTTTGGTTCTCAAATATGTACAACATTGGTGACTCACCAGAGACAGCCCACGTTGCTTCGTCTATCTGATCTGCATCCCCTGTGACGTCATACACTACAATGTCACACTCTGCAAGGTGTTCAAGCATCTGCTCTTTCTCTGGAAACTGAACAAAAAAGTGGGGTAGAATTATTACAGATCTTTGAAATGATTTGAAATGATGTCACTGATGAAATGTTGCACTATTATATTAAAAATAACATATTTTGTACTTAATTGAGGGGTTAAAACTCATAAATTAAATTTACATATTCCCGAATTAATTGCAGGGCTAAAAACTAATAAATAAGAAGTGTTGCATTTATGATTAACCTTGGCCTAGAAAACTGAATTCTCTAACCTGAGAGACATTCCATTCCAACTTTCACTCAGATCTATTAACTCAATCTACTATGGAGAACAGATGTCTTTTTACTATGCTCAAAATTGCATAAATCAATGTGAGCTAATATCTGTTCTAGTTAGAGCAAAATGTTCTCATTAGACATTGAATGTGTGAGCAAATATCTATCAGATGATTGAATGTCTTAGTAAAAAGGCCAATTACCCTAAATATAGCTCTCAACCCTTAAAATCAAGAAGAACCATTTGAAAATGTGAATATATTGACCTAATGTACCAAAAGATAACCAATAATCAAGGTTGGCAATTTCCCGGGAAATACTAGTATTTCCCGCTTAGGTGGGAAATACTGGTAAATACCGGGAAATACTGGGAAATACTGGTAAATACCGGGAAATACTGGGAAATACTGGTAAATACCGGGAAATACTGGGAAATACCTGGTCGATACATGGGTAATACCATTCACTAAATATGTATTTTCAAGATCACATGGGGGTTATCCTAATTTAATTATGTTTTTCTCATTTGAATGTTATGTGAACAATTTTAAATTGGTTTGCTTGAATAATTAGATTATCTATGACAAAAACATGCAATAAGGCATGTTTTATATTCATCAATGTCTATGATGATACATGCTGCTATTTTGATTCAACAGGTGCGATTTGCATATGGATCAACAACAGACAAACACACGCAAAAAACTAGCAAATGTATGATTTAACTTTAGCAATTATAGTGTTGTAAGTTCAAAAAAGGCTGTTGATTATAAATATTTTTCAAGTCAACATTCCTTATAAGTGTTAGAGTTGGCCAAAAGCATACTACTAACTACTAAATGAATTTAACCAGTTTCTTATTAAACACAAATCACTGCTATATTTCTTACAATGAAACTTTCATTTCATTTCCACTCTTTAATAGAATATGCACATGCTGTTCACAAATCTCAAAATACTTGAGGGTTTACAATTTCATAAAGTATATTTTACAGGCATAAATACTATAAAATGCCACTTACCCCTTCCCACCCTAGGGGAATGATTTTTGTGTCTTATATGAGCTTCTCTGTGGTAGTTGATTAATATAATTAATGTTTCAAAGCAAAAATCACTCCTCTTTCAAGTATTTCCCACTTTCGCCAAAATTTGCTTGGTGGTATTTACCGCCCGGTATTTATCGCCCTGGGAAATACCGGCCAACCTTGCCAATAATGGAATTTTATCGTACACTAGTTAGAGAAGTACAATTTTGATGTTATTATATAATCGTAATTGAAAATGTATGAATCTATACTATTGATTTTTTTCTATAAACCCATTTAAGGAAAGAAAATACCAAGGTCTGCCCTAGAATTAAAAGGAAAAGAAAAAAATATCCTGTTGATATATTCTATGTCTGTACCACATACTTACATTTAAAACCTCATGCACCCACTCAGGTTTAGCACGGTTTGGGTTTTTCATGGTGCCCATGATTTTATAGGTGCCATCCTTTGGGGGTAGTCCATGGCTAACAACTGAAGCGGAATCCTCTTCCTCCTCAACTTCTTCTAAGGAAGCCCCAACAATAGCATGAGCCAAATACTGTCAACAGAATCCAAAACAGATTTATGTGGTTATAATCAGACTGAGTGTATCCTGTAAATAAGTTTAAAAGTGAAGTTTCCATCACCAACCATGAAATATGTTCCTGCTTTGCAGTAGTTTGCTATTTGCATGTTCTTTTAACAACTACTTCATGAATAAAAGCAGTATAATTTATTTTTGACATATTAATTTGGCAAATAAGCCATGAAGGGTTAAGCAAAACTATACATGTAGGATTTTGATGAAAAATATTTTTTGAGTAAAAATAATCTAAAATGAAGGAATGTGACTATCTAAGTGTTGTCAAGTGTATTTTGTCAAAAACTTGTTTTGCCAGCAGATAAAGATCATAAGATGGTACCTGATTGGTCAGTCATGGACGTTACAAGTTACTCCCTGGAGTTAAACATTACCTTTGAAGTGAATGATAAAGTCAACAAATTGCCATTGAACTGAACAATTTCTCCCTAAAAATGCAACTTTTAAAATCAAAAAGTCCACCGCTATCTACCCAGCAATGTGGGTATTCATTTCATATTTAGGCCTCTAACTTCTAAATTAAGAAAGAATAATAAATTATCAAATTCTGAAATGAATGATACCGGTATTTAGAAATCACATCCAACAAGACACAGTGCTGCCGATTTGTCTATGGAGGCATAACAAAGTTTTGAGATGTGTGCTATGCAGATGCACATTTCTCAATAGACCGACCTACACTGACGCCACTTGACTTGACCCACAAAATTGCTGATATCGTCCTGACCCACAAAATGGCGGACTTTATCTTTCAACAGTTTTCAGTTACAAATCTCAAAAAATTGATCATCTTGGCACATGATTTGAGACTTGCCAGTAAAACAATGCATTCCAATACCTTTCTGATTACTGGTTTCAAAATAACAAGTATTTGCTCTAGTCTAGAAAATCACAATTTACCTGATTGAACGCAGCACATGGAAAGGGGAAAGCTTGGTCTTACTTTCGTGTAAGATATTCATGACAGTAGACTTAGACTGCTTCAAAATACTTAAAGCTATAAATATCAATGCATGTCTTATTGTTGTTTCAAATAATTTTAGGACATGAAAATTCAGAGCCTTGGCCTTGCGTCACAGTATTGTGTGTGCCATTGCATTAAATTATGGGCATTTCCATACCAATTAGGACAAAAGAGAAAAATTTCAAATCAATTTTACACTTTTTATTTTATTTTGATTTGAAAGATAAGATCTTGCAAGGATTTAATTTGGAATCATCATAACAGGCACATTTTGTTCTTCAGTAGCCCTGGTGAAGTTGGTGCACTTACATGTTTGATTTTTCTAACACAATTGTTAAAATTGGTCAACAATTTATTTAAGCTCCATGACATACATTATGCATCAAAAACACTTTTATAGCTTTTAAACAATCATATAGAGTTCATACTTCGTAAAAATATTCAACAAATCCATAAAAATTTACATTAAAGGCTTACTTGTAGCTCATGAATTCTACGTCAGATTTTCCATAAGACGTGTAATGTCCGTAACGTTTATATGCATGTTTTTCTTCTAAAACAAATACAAGGCAGTCAATTTCAGTTTCACTTTATATATATTCTCTGTTAGTTTGCTTCTTGATATCTTTGAATTTTGAAATAAACACTTAAATCTCACTTTGTAGCCGTTACGGACATTACACTTTGTTGTTACAGACATTACACACAATTACAATATTTCATTTAGACACAATTTTATTTTGTTTTTAAAGCCTTCAAATATGAGAGGGAGTTACCAGTATTGCCTATCTCTCTCTATTTGACTCCCAAAGGTAACAAATATAAAATAATACAATTTCATGACACATTT
>JXSR01S027858.1:116648-131446 GCA_000969725.1 Ophiothrix spiculata | reverse complement strand
TTATAAGTAATAGAGACCATTATCTTTCCATAACAGAAAAAATTACAGTCGTACGACAACCGAAACGAAAACTATGGTCAATTTTGTAAATTGTAAATAAAATCAGGTGTGCAAAGATTGCCTGGTTCCGCACTTGCAATTTTGACTGAAGGTAACATCTTTTAGCTAAGAAGAAGATCAAATAGGACGAAAAAATAACTTCTGACGTTTGGAGGCTAAATCCCATCCATTTTTGCCTTGTAATTACAGTTTGAATAAACTTTGGATATTTGACCATTGTGTGCCATTTTTATCACTTCATTTACTAGGCTATTTCACTATCGACACATTCAAGAAAACAACTTCCCTAGATACTTAAGTTCACAACTGTCGTGGCATCAGTAATGGTTTTCCAATATCACTTGGTTTGATGTCCTAAGGTCTCTTCCATAAGTGTTAGTTTCAGCCAAAGATATTAACGAATTGGTCGACATCTTTTGATCAGTGTTTTAAACTTATTGCCAAAAAATGTCGCACTTTGTTTACAGATCCCTAATCGGACATGCAGGTAATGTTAAATCAAGTTAATACATAGGCCTACAAAATAATCCAATGCATCCAGGGATTGATGAGAGGATCCTTGTCCTATCTAATCAAATATATGGACTACCTGTGTCATTATGCAAGAGGTGCACTGACTTTAAAAATACTACTGTAATAAGCCGTATTATTTTGTATATGTAAATTCAAAAAGATTTTTTTACGATGTGGCCAACACTGCTAACCATGAAAGTATATAAGTGGCCCCCCTGGGATAACTCTTCGCTATCTGTGAATTACCACGCGGTGTTTCAAATAATTCTTAGCACAACTTACACGAATATGGATTTCTGTTTCTACAATATACTCTACCATGATGGTTACCTTTTACACGAAATATTAAAAATTTACATGGACGAGTTTAAGATTACAACTTACGCATGAGGTCGAATGTCAAGTGTAACGCAGCGGTCAGCCAATTTTATGTTTCAAAAGACATTCTAAAGTATCAAAAATTAAAGACAATTTATGTACCTTTGTTTGTTTGTTCGTTCTAAATTGAACTAAAATGCCAGTACAAGAACAACCCAACTCTACAATTTTGGTCAAAATGAATTTTATTTCTCATGCAACATGCTTTCTGTGGCATAATGGATTTAACCAAATCTGCATTCTAACTGGACTTGTATAGGCAAATAAGGTCAAAATCCGGGTTTTCTTATATAAATATTGTAGTGTCAGTTCGTGAAAATGGTAGACCTAAGATATAATAATTCTTCTGTCAGATACATATTTTTATTGGTATAGATAGAGCAGCCCATTATACTGTGCCACAACACTTAATGATAATCTACCTAAGCTTGGTCCTTAAAAATCAAAAACTCCAAAGCACCTTATAATTATAGTGGCATAAGCCTTTACCACTAATTTGTTTGCTGATTTTCTCTAAATTTTACTACATTCTAAGCTGTTTTATACTTTAAATAGTGAAACATACATATTTTGTTACGATATTAAAATAATAAACTCGTCCTATTGTTGCCATAGAAACGCAAAAAAAAAAAAAAAAAACACATATGCTGTCACATTGTTTTAGTTGTTAGAGTTCCTTGTTAATTGATAAAAATTATAATCGGGTTTTTTTTTTTCTGTATAACTCAAAAACAGTTCTGGTGGAGTTAAAGTCTTCTTGTAATAGCGTATTATAAACGCTTGAAACTGTTATCATAGGTTGTTATTGGAAATTAAGTGAAAACATCACCAAACCAGTAAAAAGAGACTTTGTAAAAGGCACATTTTTATTATTATTTTTTATTCAATTACTTAAACAAAAAAAACAAAAAAAACAAGGAGCGAGTCCTTTAAAATAAGGTTATTTGTATTTATAATACATAATACATACAACTAATGAGTAATGTTTTGCTGGAAAAAATCCAATTAAAGTTAACTCGGCTTGATCAAAAGTAATTTGATCTACTGATACGTCATGGATATCCGTTATTAAAGAGAGACTCTATCGCTATTACATTTTGTAGTGGTCTTCAGGTAACATTCTTCAGCAGGAAAACATAGAATTTTCTTTTGTAACGTACTAACCCTTGGCATGTTTTCATTTAGCATTCAAATATGCTTTTACCAGGTCAATGATGACCACCTAAATGAGTCTACATAATTCAAATTCCTTTTGAAGCCGCCTTCGATGAAAAAAGTTAACGCATGGAAACACTTATTCACAGATGATATCAAGAACTAGTATCTCTTATGATTTATTCTCTAATTGCGTAATGAAATGTGACATTGACGATTGTCAAAGTCGATTAAGCTGTTAAGTTTGCTTCGTGGATGGTCCATGGCCCCAAAGTAGTGTTACATTCCACACCATAAATGGTAATGCAATACTTACAAGGTATAGCCGATTCTGAAATGTATTTTTCCTCAAGATATTATGTCAAATGAATCCAACATGTTGAATCTGACAGACGGCGAACATGACGAAAGAATGAAATTGCGAAGATAATGACGAAGAGAATAGGCCTCTGACAGAGCGTTAAAGATGGTTGATATCTCGTTGGCATTGACGTAGTAATATTGCTAAATTTAGAGGAGAAGTGCATTAATATCGCTTTTTAAAACTAAAAACATCAAAGACTTCAACTTTTAGGTATATGACAACCAATATCAAAAAGAGAAAAATACAAACATTTGCCTAATTTGCATATTTAATTGATGGCCATATTGACTTTCGGTGTCGGATTGCATCATAGCAAAGGTACACAACCGTTAATGAGACTAGATACTTCATTTTTTTAATAATTATGGAAAAATTTGTCATATTTTGATTAAAAGGGACACCATATGAACATAAAGTACAAACATCAAGAGAACAAACAGTTTAACAATTTGTTCACAACTACATTTATCCGTTATCTCCACCCTCCACCACATTGATTAATTAACCCCAATAAATAAAAAAAAAACAAGACAGTCATGCTTAGCACATTCAAATTTCATTATGAATATTAAACTATATACCTCTCTCATATGATACCAAATTTATTAATGTATGACATAAAACAAGGGAATGACGATATGACAAACATATTGAATTGATGAAATCTGTAACTCCATCGCTTTATTAGGTACCCCGAATATAACACATGACATTATATAAAACACTTAACCTATTTTGAGATACAGCAATTATTGAAAGCTACACATCGCCTTAGTTGAAACATCGCTTAAGTTCAAACTACTACTGTTGGTTAATTATTTAAGCAACTTCATCTTTGTATTAATGATCCCTCTGTTTATAAATGTGGGTTAATTCTTGTCTAGGCCTCTGTTTGGTATGGCTGGATGACTGCATTGTATCCCATGATTATAGGACATCTTTAGCTCATTTAACCTTTAACGTTAACCGTTAATATGTTAACGTACAGGGTGATATGTCGAATATGATCGGCCCACAGCGGGTCACATGACGACTAACAAGGACAGTGTAGAAAACTTTGGGTGTCTATTGAGAAAATAATATTGCTATAAAATTACATAACTGTTTTTAAACTGTTACTTGCAGATGGCTTTAATTACTGCAGAATTCAACAAAGACAATATTTCATTGGCTTAAAAAATTAAGTAGATATGTGACAAAATAATATGTATATATGTTTAAAATGCGTTAGATTTGGCTTATAAGTTATCATGGTTAAAGGTAAAGAAGATAAGATATGTTAATTTAACGCCATTGATTTTAATTCATCTTGAATAATATTTTCATGGCGGAATGTTTTATGTTTCTTGACTGCACAACTAAAAGCACAACGAAAGTATGATAACAACTCGATTTTAATCAATCATGCTAATTGTTTGTATATAGTAAAATGTAGGATTCGTTAATATGTTTTCTCACTACATTAATTGAATACATGTATATTGGGTGGTCAGTCTAATGAAACAATACTTATTGGCCATAATTGATGATATGTTTTTCGTGTACTTAATTGCCTTGAAATGCATCGGTATCTGTGTATCAATGATTCAAATTTAAGTTTATCTTATTCTGGCCTCTCTAACGTAGTAACACAAGAAAATATAGTCTAGCATCCGAAACCTTGAAGTGAGGCCAAAGCGAAGATCACCCCTAGGATATGTTCAAATAACTTACAACAGTGGCCGTTTATGTTACAACCAAAGAAATGTAGTTATTTTAAGAATCTCAAATAGAGCAGAGATTGAAATGGATTATATGCCCTACAGTTATGAAATATCACGTTCTTTAAAAGATAAATAATAGTATTATCCTACCTTTCAGTATACATGTTACATCCGTTGGCGACAGGTTGGTGGTTTCTCGAAAGTTATACAAACATGGATCCCTGCTATTACAATGGACAATGTCATACAAATACATTGAAACTTCTTCGTAAATTTCTTCTATGACATAACCAAAATATGTTAAACTCATCCTTTATGCAAATCATTAATAAAAAGGAAGTAAAAGATCCATCGGATAGGATGTTTGTGCACTATTTTTATGAGGTAGCCATTTTCATCTGGTCTTGCTTGTTGTATATTTGTCTAAAAAACTGAAAAAGATAACACATAAGAACTTTGACACACTGATCAACAGAAGTGCGTCGATTGTACCCTTATTTTGAATACAAACCAAAAGTATAATATGTATTTTAAAGAGAAACTTTGAAAACTTATGTCGTTTTTCTTGTAATTTCTCTTGATATAAAATGTACTTGAGAGGCAGTTCTAAACGTCAATCAAATTTTGTTTCAAAAAAGATGGCCAAAGCGAAATATAAGATTTCCTAAAATGCAAAAGTTATCGTTCTAGAGTATGGGTTGATAATAGAATTGAGGGGATACTTTCTGAATTTTGTTTGAATGAAAAACTGGTATTGATTTTATAATCTTTACGGTGCAAAAACTGTATTTTTGCCATTAACATATAATTCAAGTACTCAACCCATGAATGCTAGTTGTTTACCCCGTAATAGCAATTTATTTATTTATTTGTTGCTATTTTCTTTCATTTTTATGTTCAGTGATCAATTCTGATTATTATAAGGTGTCATATGCCATAGAAAATCTTTTATTTCACTTTGGGCATTAGGTTTGCGTCCCCTTTAAAGCAATACTATGAAGTGTTAAATCAAGCGCCTCCTGTCAACAATGACTTTTTATTACATTTTAGCTTACAGAGTGTGTTTTTGGTAGATGATTTGGCTTACATATGCTTACTTTTTCTTTTATGGCCATTAATTTTTGTTAATTTAAATTCGGGATCCCAAATTTATTTCCACATAGGAATGCATGCATGTGCTTGTTATTCATTTGTCAAGGCCAAAACAATTTTTGGAAAAAAATACTTTCAAATAGGCACATTCCTTCATCTTATGCTGTTTTTACTCAAAAATATTTTTCGATCAAAATCGTATAGAGGTGCTTAAAGTAGTCAAAGGTGAAAAAAAATGATCATTTTCCTATTTTGAACCAAAATTGACTAAACTTTCTGAATATTTCAACATTTTGTCACTAGAAAGAACCATCTCTCAAGTACATAGATTAAGGAAATTCAAATAATTCGACACATATCTGTAAGTATTCCTGGGTAAAAGAGAATCTTATGCACTGAATGAAATTTGTGAATAATAATTCCGACGAACAGTTACTGGAATAATGCATGTATCATAGTTGATCATTAAAAATAAGAAAAAAAGAAGACACAATTAACTTTAAATCTACTTTTACCATAACCTAATATTTTTTTTATCATTGTACCTTTTTAATATAGGAGAGGGTATTTAAAAATAACAGGTCAAAAAATAATCAGCAGAAAATGAAGATATTATCATAAGTCTAGTTTATATTTATCGCAAACGCATAACAAAAGTGTACCAATCATGTTAACGTATTGCTTTGGGTTAAAACATCATAAGTATATACATGCTCTATGCGTTTTTGTTAAGCGTTTACGCCAAATGTCAAGTTAAAGTAAAATTAATAAAAATAGATTGCGACTGGTGAAAATGGGCTCGACATAAAATGGAAACATGACTTCTCAAGTTAGAGGTTATGTCTATCGGGTAGTGTACCATCTCCAAAATAAGGGGGTCATTTAGAAAACGTTTTAGTTAAAACGAGAACGTTGTCACGCAAGATGTATATATTAAAAGTAAGCTCGCAGAGCTGAAAAGGAGTCATTGGTGAAATTACAGTTCCCCGTTGTCAGACTTCATACTGAAAGTTGCCATAAAAAACTTAAGTGTTATGTTACGATTCTGGAGCATAATGATTGCCCCTAAAATGGGCGGAATATACAATACAAACCAGTATTTTCAACCACCAATACTGGAATATCGACCAAAACTAATGATAATATTTTTAAACAGTAGTTTTAACCAAAAATACTGGGATATTGACATAATTTTAACAATACTAATATAACCTAGTATTTTTGACCAACAATACTGGAATGCCACACTAAACTAGATCTGGACAATACTGGACAATTTTTGGATACCTAGTAGACTATTCACATTTTGTGTACCAGTATCTTGGACCTAAAGTATATACTTTTTCAATGATTTTATCCACAAAAGAGGTTATCACCAACATATTTGATGCACCATACAAGTCAATCGTGTTTCAATGACTAAAGGGGATAAGTAATTTGTACATATTCATTCTCATTTAGAAGATGTTGATGGAAAAGAATATATATAAAAGTCAAAATCAATGCCAAAAATGTTGCCAATGTGAAATTTGACGCAAATCATTTTGTTGCGTTAACAATCAATTTCGCCCACTTGATTTAAACTTACAAACTTGCCGTAGGGAGTATTAGGATTGTGAAGGTCATTGGTTTCTAAAATAATATAAGAGCTGCTTCTGTGTTATTTGATCTACACGATAAGAGCGGATAAGAGTATTTAAATCTATTTAATACAGATCTCCTACGTCTCCTACGTCTCATCACCGGTCTTCACGTCATAAAGATTTGAGCGCTAGATTACATGAAACACCAAGAACAAGAACTAGAAAAACAGCAAAACAGCAACATTGCCGTGTCTGAAAGGGAGAGAACTTCAAACTCACTAAGATGTTAAGCACTGTAAAGAATTTCCTATAATTTATATTCACTATCTAGAAATGGATGTACATTTCTATTAGCAAATGTGTTGATGTCGCTATGTATATTATGTTGCGCTTTGAAGAATACTAGAAAAAGAAAGTACAATCGAGAACGAAAAGTGCCCGATGATATAATGAAATAAGTCGAAAACTATCTTTTCCGATGAAATCACTTAATTTAAATTCTTTGTGGTATATCTAAGGGAATGTTTTTCATTTTTTTTTGAAAGCTAGTCCTATGTTTTAATGTATTAATGAAAACAGTTAATTAAAGAATCATTAAAGTAATTCTCTAACAAATAAAAAGAAATGAGCAAAACAATCTGCAAGTTACTATGAACTCTTATACGGAGAAGAGTCAATTATCTCTTCTACTCAAATGAGATTAGTGTCCAGATCTTAAGGTATTGAGGTTAATTGTAGTCTAAGGCTTTGACCTATGTAATTACAATAAACCTACACGTTTAAACAGACACAGTTTAAACACAGTTCACTTCTATATGTATATCTGAATTTTCGGTGAGTCTTTATTTTGTTTCTGTTTTTACTTGTTGTATTTACTTTAGGCCTATATACACACTTTTTTTGATTTAGGCCTATATATTGTGTTATTTTTTCATCACATCAAGTTGGCTTACTTTGTTTTTACCTCCAATTCACAGTTCACTTCGTTGAATATGTCAGTACTTTACGACTATGAAGGATTAACCCTCGTCTTCCTGAGCCCTTTTTTGTAACACATCTTCCTGTTGGGGTGGGGAGGGGTGGTTACCATCCCTCCACCTTTGATTTAGAAATTGGGACCCCTAAAGTTATATTGTTTGGTACTATAGTATAGAGTAGGGTCTCCTCTTTCCATTGATACCAAGATAATGAACATTGGTCGAGGCGTTACGTAATTATGACGTCACAAAGCATTTCCTGATTAAAAAATCGACTTTTTCAAAAAAAATCGTATTTAAGTTCTAAATGTTCCATTTTCGTCGGTTTTGTCGCTAAAAAATGAAGAAATCAACAATTCTAACATTTCCTGTAACTTTCAAGTCCATAGCATGCAGAGATTTTTCAAAATGGCGATTTAAAATTTTTCGAGGTGGCAAACACCCCCATCCGCCGACTTTGACGGCCTACCATAACCCCACCTTAGGTGGTACTCCCCCTTTTTTTTTTGGTCAAACTGACTACAAAGGATGGATATACAATTACAATAAAATCAATAAACGCTTAGGGTTGCTTTGTTTTGCGTTTTGGTGCAATCGGCGATCATCCGTTGGTACCCCCCCCCCCCACACACACACACCATTAAGAAGACGAGGGTTAAAGGCCACTGAACCATTTTTTTTTCGAGCTCCTTTACTCAATCGAACGTTGAAATATTTTTAACGCGGCTCATTCCAGTGGAAACTGAACCATTTTTGATTTCAAGCAAAAAATCAGCTTTTTTATTCGACCACATAAACATGTTTTTCAGTCATACATTTGTTACTTGGTACGTGAGAAGTATTTTTCAATCAAAAATTGTAAAGTTTGTATATCCGTGCATGAATGAGCACATGTTTTGTTTCAAAAATGTCACAAACGTTACCAAAAAGTTACACCAAAATGTCACAAACGTTACCAAACGTTACAACACAAAACAATGCATTAAAATAAATCCTGGCGATATAATGTTCTGTAACTTTAACGAAATATTTGTAAATATGTTTCCCATAATCGGTGTAAAGCGCAATAAAAAACTCGTTGACACTTCAGAGAAATTGTACTTTGAAGTGATTAGGAGCAAAAAACCATTTCCGTGCGCGGTCACAAACGTTACCGAACGTTACATGGACTTTACTCAGGACTTTGGCAATTGATTTAATTATCAAACATATACATGTCTTGACCCCACTAGTGAGCACCATTATCAACAACAAACTCGTTGATATAATGTTTATGCTAGGTTCTGTGGCCATTTAAAAGTGAAATTTTCCAATTTTTCGGTCACAAACGTTACTTTGGAATAAGCCACGCATAGATTATGAAGAAGCCTTCACTTAAAGGAGCTTGGTCCGATTTTTCAAAATTTAATTTTCGATGGCATATGAAAAGTGATTACTCAAGAGATCTAAATTTCAAATTTCAGCTGAATCGGTCAAACAGTTTTATTTTTATCGGCATTATGTATTTTAGAGCTTCCTATACGTTACTGTATAGAATTAATTATGGTTACCATAATTAGACCAATTTTCATATATATCTCCAAAACGGAACATAACTCAGCCGTGAAATTTTACATGGATTATGAGGAAAATATTTTGGTACCAAAATCTCAAAAAGTTTGAAAAAAAAGTTAAGGCAATCGGACCATGCTCCTTTAAACTGGATATAATAGTGTAGATTACTTCACAATGTCTTCAAACCTGTAAGTTGTGAATTTTTGATAGTATTATTACAAAATGACGAAAAAAAAATGAGCTTTGTAGCAAGCGGAAGCAACTGACACCACATCTGAACTTTAACGGCTTACTCTTCCCCCATATTTTGTAGCACCCTATACTTTTTTCATCAGGTGAATTGTTGCATTTAACATTTGCTTAAATGCATTTGGTTTGGTTTTTTTTTTTGACATTTCACACAGCAAAAAAGGATCCATTGGTATCATGGTATCTATAAAGTAGGGTTAAATCAACTAACTACTGAAACAAACGCGTTTCGACAAAAATACTCTTTTTTCTGCACATATTTGTTTGTTAGCAACATGCTATTGTCATAAAAAAAATCCTAGATAATCTTAAATTGCAAACTAAATGTGAAAATGAGCTTAAAGTTCACTTTATTGGAAGTAAGAGATTTATTGGATAAAAAGGAGCAGTACAAAAAGTAGTAAATATAGTATCTAATAAGCCAATCTCATATCCCTGTAATCAGCTTGGAAATAAGAAGATAAATTAAACGGAAATGGAAAATAATAAATGCAGGGGTTGTGGGACGTACTCTTATGCTTAAGGAAAATGATTAATGATAATATTAATTCAAATCAGAAAAAAAGTTTATGTTTAAGTTAATTGGCACTCTATATGATTTACAGACAAAAATATTCTTTTTATTTGCTATTTAAATCGTTTGGTCTTAGCAAGATAAATTATAATCATACTTATTCTTATTCTAATAAGAAATTATATAATTAAGTATGATTTAAAATATTGAAAACAAATCAATGACATTTTAAAAGATTATTTTTGCAGAAGGGTTCTTTTTCATAAAACTAAAGACTGAATGCGAAAATACATTTGGCATATAAAAGCGTTAACTGCAGTACAACTAAGATACATCTACTATTGTCTTACATAATTGTATTGCTCTTACTATGACCCCCGTCTTTCTGAGGGAGGGCGATGGGTGGGTGGTGGTTACCAACCAACCTAACGGTGTATCGCCGATTGTGCCAAATCAAAAGTCAAAATAACCCGGATGTCAGGGTAATTTTATTACACATTTCCGGTCAGTTTGATGTAAAAATCCGCGGATAAACCCTAACATCGCATTGGGCTAAGCCGTCCAAGTCCGAAGGGAACGAGAATTTGCACTCTGAAAATCGTTTAAGTCCCTATTCCGGGAAATGTATCTGCAAACTATGTATCTAAATTTCACAAAACATGCTACAAAATATATTCCTTCTTTATAACCAAACATTAGGTGCAATTCCGATATTTGATAATTTTGTAGCAAAAAAAAAAAAGAAAAGAAAAAAGAAAAGAAAAAGAAAACGAACTTGGTCTGGACATTTTCAGATCGGCCATGTTTTTGTCATTGAGATGTTGCTTTTCATAATGAATTTTTAAAAATAAATATCTTCTAAAGTATAGTTACAAATTAAACTGTTGGCGTGTCTGTGTTAAAAACAAGGTTAACACATGCCGGGAAAGCACTTGGAGACAATCACTTTTAATGAACAAAGATATATGTCAATCAAGTATAATTTACATTAATGCAAAGGGACATCTATATTGTAGATACCCGGAATTATTGATATTTTTATTTTATCCAACTTTACAAGGGAAATTAATGCACAAAAATCATAATCTTTTACTTCAAGATTTTCAAAAACATAAAATATCTAATTGCAGAACATTTGTATGTCAACCATTGCATATATCAGTATCCATTTGCCTCAAAATTGACACATCCATGTTCCATAGTTACAATGATTTGATTGCATTATCCGAGAAAGAATATTACCAGGTCAGGAAGTACTTAGCCAATAAGTTAATAATAATAATAGATAATTCCATTCGATTATGCTCAGCCTCAAATAGGGATCAATCACGTAAAAATAAAATTAATGACAAGTGTGATCAGATAAAGATATGAGTTTTATACAGCGACCATATTAAGTTGCCTCACATCCGTGAAATATATATTTACCAGAATTTCTTGGAACTCAAGAGAAATGTTCATATGCAAACAAACTGACTAAGATATCTAAGTGTAAAATAACGTACGACAATGACTTTTTCCCAAAGATCTCTTATTAAATCGAATTATAAAACGTCATTTTGCACCCTGTGTCCTCGTGGTCAGCTCATATAAGTTACATCGATTTCCCTTTTGCATGATTGTTTCGATTACCTTGACTATGAAATGATATACACATGTCAAGAAATACGTTGCCAGTAAGCGTAATAGATAATTGCATTAAGCTATATCCAAGGGACTTATCAATCAAATATAGTTTAGACCCGGGGGGGCACTCCCATATATTGGCACGCGTCATGCTCCTGTCGAATGACCCCCTTTTTTTTGCTCCGCTCTCACCCAATGACCCCCTTTTTCACTGAGCTGTCACCCAATGACCCCCTTTTATTTTGAAAGTCAACCTTTTTTATGGTGACTCTCATCCATTGCCCTGATTTTTCGAGAACCTACACCGAATGACCCCCTTTTTTCGCTAAATTTGTCAATTTTTTCGAAAATTTTACGAAAATTTGTTGATTTTTTCGAAATTTTTTACGAAAATTAGCCTCTTTTTATTCAAAAACTTACACCGAATGACCCTGTTTTTCGCTCTTGCCAACAAATCGCTCGAAATTACCCAGTTTTTTTTACCCTCTACACCGAATGACCCCTTATTTTTCAATGTATTTCTCACCTATTGCCCCTACATTTTGAAAGTCGGTAGGAGCAGGTACGTCACTTTCATATTTGAGTGCCCCCCCGGGAGTTTAGACGGATGTAGTAGGGTGAAAGGATGACGAGGAACGGGATTTATTAGAGTGGTACAAAACCACAACACACTCAAAAGTAGGAAATACTTTCATTTTCCAGAGTGTACCAAAATGATTAGTATTCAGAATAGTTAAATCTTAAAAAACAAAAATTCCGTATCATTTGAAATTCAGAATCTCAATTCATAGTACAATTCTTTATCTTCAATTTGCAAAAAGAATTAGCGCATTTGGATTTTTCGTTTCCAAGACCGGGAGGATTATGCAAAACCGCAAGTTTCTTTTTTTAAATGAAAGCTATTGAATTGGTCTTTTTGGAAAAGTTAATGAAGTTATGCTAACATTTCTATATTTTGTATAACAATTCACAAAGTTGAATACTTATCATTTTTATACGCACTAAACATGCTAACTTTAACGAACAAGTAAAAGTCGGAAAATGTTGAAAAAAGATTTAAAAAGATGAAATGGTGCGAATGTTCTTGAGGATGATGATGAAAACTAGCACCCTCGATGAGTTGTCCATAACCTCATATCATCCAATCATGTTAGTAGGCTATGGTCAGCGCCAAGGGAGTTATAATAGTTCTCACCAACACCCGGATTGAGAACAGTGAATATCTATTTCTGATCATTGTTTGGATAAAACTGCATTACACTTTTCCGAACGCTATGTTTTATCGTGGATTTTGAAAATAAAAAATGAACCGATTTCAACTCTGTAAACTTCACACTAAAATAAAACTGTAGCACTTTATTCATATTTCTACCAAATTTTATCTCGACCACGTGAAGTAAATATATGTTTTAATTAATACTGTTTTGATGGAAAATGGTGTTATAAATTAATTGTTACCAATCAGTGAACAAGAATCGTAGAATAAAGTATACAATGAATATATATATCATGATTTTCTATTACACAAGACGCAGCTGTGTGAATAGGATTGAAGAAAATTTATTATTTATTGTTACATAAAAATGAAAGTATTATTTGCTTTATATCGTGAAATCAAGTGTTTTCTTTATGCCAGCTTCAGTTACATCGGCTATTTCTTTCATGTGTGATTGCATTGTCTGTGAAAGAGACAACACATGACAGGAAACACTTGTAGCCGATCAGCTTAATAGATAATTGCATTAGCTTATCGCTAAGAGACGTATCAATCAAGTTTGATTTAGCTAGATATAAGCCTTATACGGTATTAGAGTTATACGCTGTAAAAACTGCTGCATCTTCTTTCCATCTCTTGATTTCCATAACAGCAGTCCGAGAAAAATCAAAGTTTTAGTAGCACTCACTATGCAAACCCATGCCGACTCTTTTCTCTTAAATTAGTTATCACTTCTTGTCACAAATGACAATTTAACCTGCAGATGATCGATATACACTTGCTATGTTCAATAATAACTACAGTATTATATCTTTACCAGTTATATCTTTACCATTTCTTGTAACTCAAGAGAAATGTTCATATGCAGTAAAACTGAATAAGATATCTAAGAATGAAACAACGTACGACAATGACTTTTTTCCAAAGAGTTCTTATAAAATCGAATAAAAAAGTCATTTGACATCCTGTGTCCACGCGGTCAGTTCGCATAAGTTACATCGATTTCTCTTTCGCATGATTGTTTTGATTGCCTTGACTATGAAATGATATACACATGTCAAGAAATACGTAGCCAATAAGTGTAATAGATAATTGCATTAAGCTTATATCCAAGGGACTTATCAATCAAATGTAGTTTAGACCAAGGGACTTATCAATCAAATATAGTTTAGACAGATGTAGTAGGATGAAAGGATGACGAAGAATGGGATTTATTAGAGTAGTAAAAAACCATAAAAAAAATGAAAAGTAGGGAATGCTTTCAGGTACATGTTGAAATCAACGAACGAGTAAAAGTTGGGAAATGTTGAAAATAGATTTAAAATATGAAATGGTGCGAATGTTCTTGAGGATAATGAATAAACTAGATCTCTCGACGTGTTGTCCATAACCTCCTGGCATCTTATCATTTTAGTAGGCTATGGTCAACGCCAAGGGTGTTATTATAGTTCCACCATTATGCGGAATGAGAACAGTCAATATCTCTTTTCTGATCATTGTTTGGTTAAAACTGCATTATATACACTTTTCCGAACTTGGTGTTTTAGCGTTTTAAAAATATTAAAACAAAATTCTGAACTGATTCATATCTGTAAACTTCATAAATGTAACAGCTTGTTCATATTTCTACCAAATTTCATCTCGACCACGTAAAGTATTTTTTATTTTTTTACTCAAAACTGATTTGTATGTAAAAATTGTGTTATAAATTAATAGTTACACATCTGTGAACAAGAATCTTAGAATAAAGTATACAATGAATATACGTACGAGTATATCATGATTTAAATTTTGACTTTTCTATTACACAAGAC
>JXSR01S027858.1:72383-82661 GCA_000969725.1 Ophiothrix spiculata | reverse complement strand
GATTAGCGAACCTTTAGACTGGCGAACCTTCGGAAAAGCGGGCTGTAATAAAGCGAGTTTGGTTTATGTGATAGATGAAAACAAATTAACGGCTTTATTGAAAGACTGACAAAATCTAACAAAATCATGTTTCTATTTCTTATATTTGTTTTGTATACCAGTGTACCGCACGGTCAATAACTGAATCGTTTCTATAATGCTACTTATATCAAGTCCCACTGGTATCACTAATGTTGATGCAAAGTCCGATTGACAGTACAATCTAAGAAAACACGTGTTTTATCATGTGCTTCAGGTGAAGTCAGCATTTTAGTAAACAGATAAAGAGATGTAGTCATACACTTTGTGCTATTTGGAGATCATCGTCATCTGACATCAGTGTGACTGAATTATGTAGTATATACAGGTAGATAATAAACATGTTATTGTTAAGAGAAAATGTGGTGAGTTAGACCATAGAGTTAGACTTTCAAGGTGCAATTAACCTCATTTTTTTCAAGCCTGGATATTTTCTTAACTGGGGTAATTTTAGAAAACATAGCAGGGGTGTTTGTATACGTTTGTTATTAATAAGCAAAATCTCCACATCTGTTTGGCCCGGTGTTGATAATGACTTTATATCACGTAACTCCTCTTGGCAACACGAAAAGATGATAACGATCTTGAAGTAAAATGTTTGTTTCATTTATAGACATATGCCCAGAAGGTCCGGAAGCAAGAATTGTAGAAATAAAGAAAAGAAATAATTGATCCTCAATGCATAAGAAAAGGATTGTTTCTAACATCATATGTTATATGAAGCCGAAAATAATGTACAACATAATACGGCAATACCGTAGCACAAGAAATACAGAAACTATACGAGTTCTGGGATCATTCCTCCAAGAAAAACGTTTGTTTTTTAGGAAACCTCAAAACGGAAAAAAGAATGTATTCATACAATAGCCAGCATTACACAATTAAATTGTAAAAATCAGAAAATGGTTTCAAAAGAACACTACACATTTAGTTTTGACAATAAATTGAGAAATGGTCTATACTAATAGAATGATTTCAACACACTCTGACGAATGAATGCTGCGAAGAATACAATGAAGCAGTTCAACTTAATTATGGAACAGTGTTGTAATATGGTTTGCGTCTTATTTTTGTTATCTGGATGAAAATTATATAACTTTTAAAAGCGTTCCTTCTGATTTTGCTATTACCAAACGTGTAATACAAATATGCGTATCGACTTTGCTATTGTTTTAAACGAACGGTTTTGATATATAAACTTCCAGTTATATCAACTCCAGACCAATGCTACATACTGTAATAGTTTGAGTGCATATTATAATACCGTGAGTCGGTTTAAGAAACTGAAAATCCATGTTTTTTAAGTTTGAGAAACCAATAACCTTTTGCTTGAAATGTAACATGCACATTGAAAGGTTTCCGAAAATGTACGCATTAAGAACCTGATATTTCATCCATTTATGGTATTAGATTATTTTCAATCTTTAATTAGTCTGAGATGACTAAACCCTTCAACGTAATACCGTTAGTCCATAATAATAAAAAAAATGTTGTCATTAGTCGAAGAGGTAACATGTACATTAAAAGACAGGGCAACACTGCTGTTTGTATTTAACGAACGTGATCATTCCTTAGGCACACGATTTATTTAAATCTCTACTTGCTTTAAGATCCTAAAGGATACTATACTTTCTTGGTTATAACATAACATATATTGATCTAAACGTCTCCAGTGGTGATTTTGGCTCAACATCGCTGGGGCCCCATTTTTTATACTAGAGTTCACTTAATTTCTAGAACTATTTTACGGAGAAATTTGAATTTAATACCATAAGTCCATTATTATAACAGAAATTAATATTTGTATAACTTCACCAATTTGTCACCATGCGATGTAACCTATTGCAAGGTAGGATGCCATGGCTATATTTTAAACAACTCAATATTACATTCCTTTAGGGTACATAATCCATTTCAGTCTTTACTCGATTTAAGATTCTTAAAATAGCAATATTTTCTTAGTTGTAACATAAACAGAAATTGCTGTAAGTTACTTTTGAACGTCCCCGGAGGTGATCTCGGCTCAACATCGCTAGGGCCTCGCTTAAAGGTTTTGGATGCTAGAGTATAAATTTCTTGTATCAATGTCTTAGAGGGGCCGGAATAAGAAGATACAGCGTATTGTTCTGTGAAAGATATATCAATGCTCAAGTCATGAAAAAATCCGGCCTGCTACAAAGACGTTGATTCTGAGAAAAAAAAATCAATTGTGACAAAAAAAGGCTCATTATGACAAGGGTTAAATGTTTCCTTTTAAATGGCATGTCACCAAATAAACTAAAAGAATGTATTATGTCAATAATAACGGGATACACAGCAGTTACCTAGGAAGACCAAGCAGACGCTTAGACAACGATTAACCCAATTCCTAAAAGTCCCTAACAGTGAAACAGTTATTTTATATGTAGAGGTTTGTAGAGAAAAGGCTTATTGTAGTTGCTTAAATCATTTATCAATAATTTCATTTAAAACCTGAGTGATAGTTTATCTGAGGAGGAAACCAGTTAACAGTTGATTGCTTGAGTTGTACATAGGTTAACTATTTTGATATATGGAAGGATTTGAATTTAAGTCTCGTTGTCGCATACTCGTTTTGCTAAACCTACCAAGCTAGCAAAAATAATAAAATTGTTCACAACCAGACATCTATATAATTAGAAGCAAAATAAAACAATGGCAACGGCGATGAAACTGTTTTTTCCCTTGAAATACTCGCTAATTTTTTAATGTTTACTTGACAATAAAATACCCGATTTTTTTTTCTCAACAAAAATAGCTTCGTGGCAAACAAGTGTGACAAATGATTGATCTTAATAATAAGCTCATTTTTGTACATGAAATGTGAAATATGTTTATATGTACGATGTGGCCAACTCTGCCAACCATGGTGTGTTGCTTTTTACTTAGCATTCCACATTGGTTTTGCCATTTTCAGGACTTCAATGTAGAGCCTAAAAGAAGACACTTTGACAGGGGGATGGTAACCCTCAACTCCCCCCCCCCTCCCATTAGGTGACGGCGTAATAGAAAATAGCCTGGGTTGACCAAGGTTAAGGGCAAGACAGTAATTTATGAAATAAAATTAATAGCGACTGCATTGCGGGTATCCAAACGTGTAAGCAGTCATTAGCCTCATTTTCTCTGGGTCACTGCCTGATACAATAACAATTGACAAACGCTGAAAAAAGAAATAGGATATTCTTTGGTCGCAGGCCTTTTGGAGGAAAGAGAGTAAGAGATCGAATTTCATGACCAAATATTTTTCATTTTCTTTTAATGACTTTGACTTGCCAATGTGTAAACGTCCTTCTTACATATATAAGAGATGCGTGCAACTCATTTTTATCTGTTTTTAAATGTCTCATTGCTGTTCTACAACCCTACTAGCAAGCTTTGTTCTCATTAACCCAATGTTCAATTATTCCTTGGGACATTAACAGACATCTTAGCTTCTTGAGACTCTTAATAGACATTTCCTCCCAGCTACGGCAATAACATTACATCAAGTAATGACATTGGACAACATGATGTTTTGACCAATATATTTCACTTAATCATTAGGCACAAAGAGTATCTACTTATTGTGGTGTAAATCTTGATAAAAAAAAAATAACAAATCAGATTGTTTAGTTTATGTTAACGACAAGCACTCAACATAGTGTCAGATAGAAGCTTAAAACAAAAAGAAGTATGTTATAAACAAAAATACTACTAAAATTGTAATTCACTAAATGATCCTCTAGCTTGTCGGTTAAAAAAGCCCTCAATCACTATATGTGACCTTACACCGTTAATAACCAGTCTGTCACTTTTCCTTGCAGGCAAAGAACGTAATTATAATGACACCAAGAGAAAAATTAGATACCCACTAATGACGTTGAGGCTATTTGTTTTGAAACTAAAACATATTTGGCAAATATTATCGAAAATAATGTTTATTTGTTTAACACACATATAATTAAATAGCCATGGTTGTAAAATCAGACGCATATTTCTGCGACCAATTGGTTTTTAAAACACGACTTTAAAATGCAAGTTTTTTTAGTAAACAAATAAAGAGGGCTAGCCATACAAATTGTACTAGTTGGAGATCATCGTCATCTGACATCAGTGTGTCTGAAATATTTAGTGTAATAGGTAAATAATAAACACGGTTAAGGGTAAAGGGAATCCATCTGCTCAGGAAAATGTGAATCCTAACTTTTGTTTATTCATAAAAAGATAAATAGTTTCCACTGCCTTTGCGGGGACTCGAACTATGGCTTATGGCAGGGGTTAGTCATGCATTACCAAGCGAGGGATCTACCGCTGAGCTATCAAGGCAGCGTTGAGATCGTAAATTAAAATCTAAAACATAAACATTAGAATGCCGTACTTTTCTTATGTTTACATACAAATTGTAATTTTTGCCTCATTTGATTGCTCAATTTGTAAGTAAATTATGCGAATGCGTATATCAGACAAAATGTAGATAATGTAGATACTGAAAACAGGCAATCCACAGCTCAAACAGGGCGAACTCAGAGTCGTAATTCACGTACGGATTTTCGGGCAAAACAAGGCGGGTTTGTCAAATTATTATTCAAAATCAACTCAGCATATTAATAAAAAATAGTGTTTGTAATTCAATTAGAAGTATCAAGCCTACAACCTGTCAAAATTTGAAACCAGTCAACTTGTTTAAACATCATGAAATTATGAGGTTTTTCGCCGAAACAGGGACAACTTTTTCGAAGTTGTCTTTAGGTGTCATTTTAACATTTATAATGGACGTGAAATCACTAGTAAAGTTCTATGTATAAACTAGAGACTCTATTAAATATGTACGCCAAAAAGTTTGATATTCTAATAGGTGTAAGTAGGTAAAAACTTGCAGTAAATATGACATTCAGCCGAGCGAGACGTTTTTAGGGACTGTAACCTTAAAGGAAAATGTGCTGAGTTAGACATGCAAGGTGCAATAAACCTCATTTTTTCAAGCCTGGATATTCTTAACTGGGGTAATTTGAGAAAACATAGCAGGGGTGTTTTATACGTTTGTTCATAATAAGCAAAATCTCCACATCTGTTTTGGTCCAGTGTTGGTACTGATTTTATATCACTACACTACACTACACTGGTGATTTAAGGTGCTCTTACAAGAAAAACCAAGTATCAGAACACCTTACAAAAAAGGGAAATAAATACAAATTAAACAAATGAGTTTTCAGCTTTGATTTGAAGATCGCCAGTGAACCTGCATGACGAATGTGATATGGAAGGCTGTTCCAAAGCTTTGGAGCAGCAGCATAGAAGCCATTTGAACCAGCAACAGTATAAGTATATGAAATGATCACTAGTCTTGTATCCTGAGAAGATCGTAGTCCGGGGCGTGCGGGAACATATTGAATGATGAGTTCTGTAAGATATGAAGGAACATTGTCAGAGTCTGTAATACATTTATAAACAATTGTCAGAAGCTTGAAATGATTTCTCTTTTGAATCGTTAGCCAGTGTAATTCATTGATAAGTGGTGACACATAACGATCTACATCTGAAGGTGAGGTGTGCAGCCCTATTTTGCACCAGTTGGAGTCTCTGAATAAGTTTAGTAGTAATACCGAATAAAGGAGAATTAGCGTAGTCGAGTCTTGAGGTGATGATGGCACGCACAGCATTGTTACATGTATCCTGGTTTATGAACATTCTGATCCGAGACAAATTACGAAGGTGTATACTAGAATAACTACAAATGGAAGAAACTTGATTGGACATGTCAAGAGATCTGTCAAAGACGATACCCAGATTTCTTATGATTGATGCTGGTTTGATAACATCAGGGCCAATATTCAAAGTTATATTCTGAAGGCGATCTCTGAATTGTGAGCTTGATAGAATGAAAAACTCAGTCTTTGATTGATTCAGTTGAAGCATATTGCTAGCCATCAAGTCCTTGATACACGAAATACAGTTTGTGAGAGTACGAAGAGCATTATCAATATCTGTTTGACACTGTGGGTTGAATGATATATAAAGCTGGGTGTCGTCAGCATAGCAATGGTATTTAACAGTTTCAAAATCCTAAATGATGTTAGCCACATGGTGAGTGTAGAATGAAAGACCAAGAGGGCCAATTACTGATCCTTAAGGAAGCCCGAAGTCTAGAATCTGACAGTTCACTGGCAAACTTAACCCTGTTTGTACGATTGCTGATATATGTTAAAAAACAGTTACGATCATTACCAGTGATACCAAATACATTTGACAACCTGTTTAGGAGATTATCATGATCGATGGTATCAAATGCAGCCGACAGGTCAAACAACACCAAGAAGACAGCCCTGTGATTGTCAATAGCATTTAAGATGTCGCTCTTGACTCTCAGTAAGGCTGTCTCCGTGTTGTGGCCAGACCTGTAGGCTAATTGATATAAATACTATAATTCTATAAATACTTGCGAAAGATTGTTCTGTTGAATATGATTGCTTACACTACATAAAGCTGCTCTTTCAATAAGCTTTGATAAAAAGGCAGTATTAGAAACAGGTCTAAAGTTATTGGAATCCAAACCAGATTTCTTCAAAAGTGGAGTCACAATTGCTTCTTTCAGAGATGTTGGAAATGATTCGAAAGACAGAGAGGAGAGGTGTTAACCATAGAAACAAGCACGGGTAACATGATGTCGGTATTCTGCTTCAAAAGCCACGTAGGCATGGGGTGAAGCCCACAAGTCTTGTTTGGGGATTTTCCAACAAGATTAAAAAGTTCCTCCTTCTTGAGAAGACCAACCTTATTCAGAATAGGAGGTTTTGTGCAAGCATCTTGATCACACATATCCGCTTCCTGATCATAACTACCCAACGAAGAAATAATTTTCTGTCTAATGGCAACACATTTTATCCTTGAAGTAATTACAAAAACGATTACTAAGAGATTTCATGGAGTCACAAGCAGGTAAAGATGGCAACACGAAAAGATGATAACGATTTAATGCCTTGGATTGAAATGTTTGTTTCATTTATAGACATATGCCCACAAGATCTTGAAGATCATGTTAGCTGAATCTGAATAAAATGTACACCATACAACAATAACATAGCATACAAGTGTTGGGATCATTGCTCCAAGAAAAAATTGTAAAAATCAGAAAATGGTTTCAAAAGAGCACTACACATTTAGTTTTGACAATAAATAGCACATTTAGTTTTGACAACAAATAGAGAATAGGTCTATTCTAATAGAATGATTTCAACACACTGTCACATTAACGTTGTAAGGAATAGAGTGAACCAGTTCAACTTAATGATGGAACAGTGTTGTAATATGGTTTGCGTCTTATTTTTGTTATGTGGATGAAAATATTATATTAACTATTAAAGGCGTTCCTTCTTATTTTGCTATTATCAAACGTGTCGTACAAATATGCGTATCGACTTTGCTATTGTTTTAAACGAACGGCTGGTATCTAAACCTCCAATTAATACATACACACATTATACATACTGAGCATTAGTTTGAGTGCACACTACCGTGAGTCGGTTGAAGAAACTGAAAATCCATGTTTTCAAAGTTTGAGAAACCCATAACCTTTTGTCATGAAATGTAACATGCACATTGAAAGGTTTTCGAAAAATGTATATATAAAGAACCTGATATTTCATCCCTTTATGGTATTAAATTATTTTCAATCTTTAATTGGTCTAAGAACATTAGAACTAAACTTTCCTAGTTGTAACATAAACAAACATTGCTGTCGACCTCCTTTGCTCCACCCCGGTAATCTTAACACTTAAGTGGTCAAGGGGGGTCCATATAGACCCAACATTTGGTTGTAATTTTTCATCGCCCTTCTATGTAATTGTCTAACTTTACCATACCCTTCACTTGGTGTCAAAAAAATTCAAATCGACCCACCTCTTCCCATGCTAATTAGCATAAATAAGCATTTTCGAGGGCGCTCTTCAAATTTGTATTGCCCATAAAATCGTAACCGAACAACTTTTTTCAAATTTTATTTCAGGAATGAATTTGTACTTACATACTGCAAATATGAGCTAAATTTTATTGAAAAATTATATTGGGAAGTGAGTTTTCAAATTTGTGGCGGGAACATTTTGACGGGACTCGACACAATTTGTTTTGGCCGCCATTTTGAAACGATTTGTCCGATTTTCATTTGTATTTCTTTATTTTAGTTTTTTGAAGTAATATCTGTGACCAGAGTTTCAACGTTTCAATATGGGCCCCCCTTGACCACTAACGGGCATGTGGAGGACCTTGACCATTAAGTGTTAACACCAACTTCACTTAGGCATAAAGGTTTTGAATAGCTTTGAATGAATGACTGTACCGCAGAAGTCTGAATGAGTAATACCATAAAAAAAATCATTTTTTTTTTTTTGAAATTGGCATCTTAGGCACACGATTTATATAAATCTCTACTCGCTTTAAGATCCTAAATTAAACTCTACTTTCTTGGTTATAACATAACATATATTGATCTAAATGTCTCCAAGGGTAATCTTGGCTCAACATCGCTAGGGCCCCATTTTGGATATTTAGAGTTCACATAATTTCTACTCCATTATTAAAAGAGAAATTTATATGTGTATAACTTTTATAAATCACCGATTTGTCACCATGCGATGCAACATATTGTACGGCAGGATGCCATGGCTATATACTAAACAACTCGATGTTACATTCCTTTAGGGTACGTAATCCATTTCAGTCTTTACTCGATTTAAGATTCTTAAAGATAGCAGTGTTTTCTTGGTTGTAACATAAACATAAATTGCTGTAAGTTACTTTTCAACGTCCCCGGAGGTGATCATGGCTCAACCTCGCTAGGGCCTCGGTTAAAGGTTTTGGATGCTAGAATATACTTTTCTTATCAGTGTCTTGGTGGGGCCGGAATAAGCAGATACAGCGTCTTGTTCGGTAAAAGATATATCAATGCCCAAGTCATGAAAAAACTCCTGCCTGTTTTAGAGACTTGATTCTGAGAAAAAAAATCAATTGTGACATAACTTTCTTTCACGTAACAACTCGTGTTACAGACAAATGCTAATAATGACGAGGGTTAATGTTTTCTTTTAAATGGCATGTCACCAAATATACTGAAACAATTTACTATGTCAATGATTATGGGACACACAGCAGTCACCTAGTAAGGCCAAGCAGACGCTTAGACAACGATTAACCCAGTTTCTAAAAGTCCCTAACAGGGAAACAGTAATACTATATGTAGAGGTTAGAAGAGAAAAAGCATGAAAGCCTATTTTAGTTGCTTAAATCATTTATCAATAGTTTCATTTAAAACCTGAGTGATAGATTATCTGAGGAGGGAACCAGTTGGCTGTTAACTGTTTGAATTATAGGTTAACTATTTTGATATATAGAAGGATTTTTATAATTAGAAGAAAATTATACTACACTCTTAGAAAGCCAGGAACAAATATGAGCTCATCCTTATTTCGGTTCAAAAATATGATCCCAAAAAGGATTAGATTGATCGAAAAAGGATCAATTTGATCCGAAAAGGATCAGATGTGGTCTATTTCCAGATCATTTTTTGATCCGGAATCAGGATAAGCTCATATTTTATCCTGGCTTTCTAAGAGTGTATGACAACGACGATGAAACCGTGTTTTTTTTTCCTTGAAAGACTCGCTAATTGTTTTATTGCTTACTTGACAATACAATTTCCGATTTTTTCCCAACAAAAATAGCTTCGCGGCAAAAAAGTATGACAAACGATTGATATTAATAATAGGCCTCTTTTTTGTACATGGATATTTAAAATTGGTTGTTTTTTATGATGTGGCCAACACTGCATATTTGTTAACATCTCCAATTATATCAATTATTAGCATTGGACATCATCAGATAACTCTTTGCTATCTGTAAATTACCATGCGGTGTTTCAACAGATACTCTAAAACGCAATGTAGGTAACATTCAAATGTATTAGCGTAATTTAATTGGTTAAATTTGTTTTACATTTGATGCTTTCCAACCGCTGTAGTTGGAATTTTACTCCATACAGGGTGTCCCAATAAAAATGCATCACTTTTGTTTTTAGTCATATCTCAGAAACCAATAAATAAAAATGAAAACTTTTTTCATAGCAACAATTAGTATAGCTTCGTCTTTCTTCGGAGAAATTTTGAGCAAAGTCCGTCGAACCGTTCTTGAGAAAACGAGAATTTTGTAAGAAGA